>VRYO01000100.1:12859777-13079345 GCA_009812075.1 Sialia sialis | reverse complement strand
AAATACATTTTGAAAATTCTCATGTGATAAGTTAATCACCTGATACAGCATCCTCCAGAATTTTCATTGAGCTCTTCACATGTGGGCAGTGATGTCAGCAGCCTGTATGATTTATCTATTTATTTATTTATTTAATGTGTCTGGGGGATTTTTTGGGAAAAAGCAACTAATTTTGTTCCAATTAAGTTTAAGTATCAAGCTTTCAGCATAGTTTGGTTTTTTAATTAAAACTAAGTATATTAAACTAAAGTTTTAGCCAATAGTAGCACAAAAACATGCAATTTCAAAATACCTCTTTAAAATGCAAGGTTACAGAAAGTGTATTTTAGTTACTTTTCCAACCATTCTGGCAGAAATTGAAAATAACAGCTGACTTTTGTGGAAAAGCCACACTTTGCAATTTATCAGAAGAGTTAAATCTCTGGTAATTTATAGGAATGCCATTACCAGTATGTTGTTTGGATTACAGTCTTTTATAACAGAATGAACTGACACTTTTCCTTTGTGCCTGAAAGGGCCAAATGTGTTCTGGATGATATCACTTCCTCTTACAGATGGAACTCAGTTCAGTTGTTTGCCTTAAATAATGGCCATTAGAGGAGGGAGATGTGCAGCCAATGAGTGAGACAGTCTTTGCAGTCTTTGTTTGCCTGCTCCATGCCATTACATTTCCATTCAGCAACCTCACCTGAACTTCCCGTGCTGGAACTAAAACCTCTTCTTGCTTTTTCTGGTCTTACAAACCCACAAGGAAGTATTAGGGAGAGCAGGGAGCAGTGACTCTCATTAATCAATAAGACTATCACTTCTCTCTTGAGATTCCTTTCCCAGAGCTAAAAAGATCCCAGCTCTTTTAATCTTTCCTTACAGGTCAGGTTCTTTTTCTTCTGAAATCTCTCATTTTTATGCCTCACATTTTAAATATAGTAATTCTAGGTCAAACGGGACTTAATTAAAGTTTTAAGGGTGAGTATAAGAAATCACTATGCTTGTGGTAGTGCATACAAGTTGGCCTTTCACAATAATCCCATTTCACTTACAGTTATGAAAAGCTTTTTCATACTGCTGTATTTGTGTGACATTCACCTTTGAACTCCATGTAATAAGCAGAACTTGGACTCCAAAAAACTTAATTTTTACTTTCATCTCTTGGGAAACTCAGGGAAGATTCACCCATTGTATCACTTGATGACAGCCCCAGCTCTGTGTACTTCACATGGAAAGAAGCTGTGTCTGCAGTCTTGCCAAATGTCTGGATCTGCCAGATCATATTAAGTTTATTCCAGATCCAGACCAAAGTGTGCCATTTGAGCAGCGAATCATTGGAAATGTGTGTCTATACACCCAAAACCATGGAAGAGCTCCTTTCATAATCTCTTTTAAGCCTCATTTCCTACAAGAACTGAGAAACTGCAAAAAAATCCCAAGAAAATATGTGCAAATTTGCTTTAGTGTTAAAATATAATGCACATGTATATTTGTTGGATGTTTCAGAGAGTGTACATCACAAAAACTAGATCAAGAAGACAAGAGTTGTCATGTGCTTCCCTGAAATCTATCTCTTTAGGAAAAGCCATAGCTTCTCTTTAACATACAAGTTGTTTTTTTCTCAAATGAAATCTCTTCACCAGAGAGTTCAAAAAAATGGCAAGATTCTTGGTTTCACTTGAAGGGTTAGGGCTATTGTGAAATTCTCAATAGCTTTAACAGATGCCTTGTACAAATGGCATGATGCACTTTTGTTCTTTCCACCTGAGCAGTTCATCTCTCTGAGTGGCCATTATCTCTTGAGAAACACTTAAGCACCATCATGTGCTACAGAGTTTCTCAATATTTGGTTCATTCTGGTTTGTTGTGCTACTGTTTCAGTTCTGGGTTTATCTTTCATTCTCAGTTTTTTTATTTCACAGTTGTGGTCCGGTCTCAGGCTAAAATCAGTTGTGATGAAACACTAATCAACATGTTGGTTGTTGGAATTTCTTTTGAATCTTAAGAAAGCTAATTTAGAAAATGAGCTGATAATGACATGAAGTGTCTAAGTAGAAAGTACAGTGTGTAAGGGAAGAGGTCACTGGTTTGTGTTGCAGCAAGTTTCAGGACTTCAGGAGGGAATGAAGTGGGTGTGTGTTGTGCTTCTTTTTTGCTTGTTTGTTTGGTCCTTTCCATAATTAAAGTTTGTGAACGACTGCTGCTGCAGTCCTTCAAACAAACCAAGGGTGTGAGGCATGAGCTTCTTAAGTTTGACTTTTTCGTATCTTAATAGTTAAATCTGTAAACCTGCTTAGGTACACAGGAAGTTTTTACATGATGCAGGATAGTATTCAATCCATGTACATCAGCAGCAGTTCTCTGATACTTCATCAGCACGTCACAGAAAGCGATCATTTGGGTTTTGAACCTGTGGATATTTGCCTCAATGGTAAATGAAGGAACTCATACCAGAGCTGAAGTCTGATTTCTTTCTGCATAGATAACATTGATGGCATAAATCACTCAGTTCTGCCCAGTAAACATCTTCATTCTCAGAAGTATCCATACAAACACACACACCTGTCACATAAATTTCAGGAATTTGTGCAAGTAAATACAGTTTCTAGTTATTGTCTTCTGCTTCTGTAAGCAGTGTTTGGTATCTTGCAAGTTAAAAAGGGTGGGAGCATCAGCTTCTCAGAGTAGCATTAATTACTTTTGGCTATAAATCTGGGAACAAAATGATTAAATAGACTGGGGAAGAGGGGGGAAACTCAAATAAAAAGGCACTTACATTTATTGCATTGCAGGGTTGTTTTTGGGAGCAGGGTATGTCTCTTGAGACTTTGTTTCTTATCCATTTTATAGAGCTCTGGCCTCTTAACAGCACTGCTTTAATGACTTGTTCTTGGGGTTCTGAGTTGGAATCAGTGCTGCCAGGAAAGTAAGCCTGTTACAAAGAGGTCAGATTTCATGAGACAGCAGTAGACTTGTAAAAACAGATTTTACTGGAACAAATAAAGTCAGAATTAAGAAGAAACCAGAGATGTGTGTAAGGAAGATACAGAGGGAGCAAATATTGAGCTAAACTGATAAACAATATATAAACTTAAAAGAGAGGTAAGCAGGGATTTTTTGTTTCTAAAAACTACATTTAGTAACATTAGTAAGTTGGTTTTTTTGAAAGTTTTGTGTAGTTCTTCATAGTTGTGACTTTTGCTGTCTTTAAAGTCTCTAAAGATGAATTTTTAGGGGAAATACATTGTTCCTGTTCAGGTGGAAAAATGTTCTTTGCATATCAGCCTCAATTAACAACTTGCACTGGACTTTCAATAGAGTGTAGCTGAACCAATTCTTGCCTGCTGTTGTGATGGCATTTTGTGTTCTGTGAAATAGTAATTGCCCTCAGTTTGCTTTGCAGCTCTTGAGAGTCTCACTTCTGTCTTTAATCTGCAGCTGTAATGTACCAAGTGTATGGCATTAAAGAATTCTGTTCTATATACATTAATGAAAACCTAAATTGTGCTTCATTTGTCTCTCTCTAGGTAACTGTACCAATATAAGAAAATTCTGGATGCAATTTTATAGTTCCAATGGAGATGAAACTTTTAAATCTGTGAAAGGGCTTCAGTAAGCCTGTATGATTACCTCTCTGCTGTGTTGCAATTATCCTTTTTCATGCTGCTGGCTGTGGTGCAGCTGTGCTACAGGATGGCTCTGAAATTCACATTGCATTGGTTTGGATTGTTCACATAATTTATTTCATATTTAGTTATTATTTATTACATCCCTAGCAAATCTATTTTGAAATGTGAGCAGACTTGTCTAGTCTACTGCATCATACTTTCAGCAAATTAATGAAGAATGCAAAGCATTGTAATTTCTGTTAAGAAAGACAATCTGTTAAGAATGGCACTTTGAAAATATTATTCTGACTCCAGGTGAACAAATGTTTGCGTTGGGAGAAATTAGAATGAAGAAGGGAAGGAAATAAGACAAGCTTGTATTCCTTTTATTCCTGTTTCTTACTGTTTTTCCCCACCTCTCTATTTTATGGTGGAACGGCATCAAATCCAGAAGGTTTAGAGACATCTGCTCTATGTACAGATTATTTGTCTTGTACTGAGTCTGTTTTGTGAAGCTGAACTTTTGTAAATAGGTTAAGAAGTCTCTTTTTTACTTCTGGTACTGCTAAAAAGTGAAAGAGCAAAAAGTGGAAGTGTGTTCTGTTGGTGAGAAAGGATAGTTCTGCCTGCAGTGAAGGCGGGGAGGGAGCAGCCTCTGAGTGTCTGGGGCTGTGCAGACCTGCTGCCAAAAGCACAGGCTCTAGCAGGGTACCAGGGGCATCTCTGCCCCCTGTGTCCAGGGTGTCTGGTGTGCATCAGTGCTGTCTGTATCCTCCATGGCATTTTTGAGGATGTCTAGGAGTAAATAGAATGAAAAACCATATCAATTAATAAACAAGTAAAATAGGCAAAATATTGGAAAACAAAACTTGACTATTAAGAGACGAGTAACTTTTTGCTCTTGGTTTAATCTATTGCAACCCTGTTTTTGTATAATTTATACAGGAATAGAAATTTAATTAGAATCCGATTTTTAAAAAAACATAAGAAGTACAATTAAGTTTAGAGACTGTTCCCTCTGCAGTTACAGAGGGTGGAAATGTGTGACAATTTTTTGTGTTGAGTTATTCAAAAGGAGTAGCTTCTGAAGAACTGTTCTGTTAGCTGTAAGTGGCAGTAAATAAGCAATTAATTAGCAGGTTTTGTATTACTTTCCCTTATTTTTGAGCAAGAAAATCCAACAACTGATCAATTTCTCAGCTATTAGCTGCAGAGTTTCTATTGATCTGCTGCCTCAGTGGGCTCAGTGTTGTGAACTCCTTAAGTTGTAGATACTCAAAATGACACTGATGCTCTGTGCATGGGATGTCAGGTTGGTGACTGCTCAGACTGTTGGGATAAAGTATTCCCACATGCTTAAACTTACTTTGAGATTTTTTAAAATTTTGATTTCCTTTTTTTACCACACATGAACTTGTACAACTCTGCAAATGCTTTTTATTAAAGTGAGTCAGGAACCAAAAGTTGTTTTGGAAATTTCCTATTGCAGTCAAATTTTTTAAGGCTGTCCCAAACTAGTTGAATTTACTTGAACTTTGTCAGTCTAATAATTGATATGGTTTCCAGCTGTATGCTGGTCAATTTGTATGCTTAATTCTGTTTGAGCGTGTCATATTTATTTTCATTGAAACATTTTTTTTACTGAATTAGGTTAAAGCAAAGTTATTTTAAGTAAACCTTCAACCAGTGAAAACATGCTATTGAGCTAAGTTGACAAGGCACTTAGATCCATCTTTCTTTGCATATAGAAATAAAAGGACAATATGAAGTATTTCTGGGCATTTTTACAAGTTGATCGATGAACTTGAGTTTGATTTAATGAGGATTTTTTTCTCACTTTAGTCCCCTAAAATTGATGTTCTCTTGTTTTTTAGCTATTTCTGCATTTGAAGTCCAGCCACTTTCAGCTGAAGTCCAAGAAGGTGGAGTAGCTCGATTTGCCTGTAAAATAACAGCAAACCCTCCTGCCACTGTGACATGGGAAGTGAATAAAACAACTTTACCCTTAGTCATGGACAGGTATGTAGGGTTACACATTATTGTTTTATTCTATGCTGTCATTTGATCCTGCTACAGGAAGAAAATCTTAATACATGCAATGCCATTACATTAGAAAGATTCCATGTCAGCTACTGAAATATCTGGCCATAGGTGTGTTGCTAATGAATTTTAAATAAATGTTATGAGTGCAGACCAGAGTCACTTACTATTGTCTGCACAGTAATCACTGATCTTTGAATTTTTATCAGTGAGTTTTGTATGCAAATCATCCTCAGGAGCAGACATTGCAGTGGGGAATGGAATGGGTGAATTTTGGCTCTGGGAGTGGTTTGAACTAGCTTTCACTGAAAAATTGATGCTGAACTTGTTTTTCTTTAGAGGGATGATAAAGAATTATATATACAGAAAATTGAGTTAAAACACTTGATACCAGGGAAGTTCTATGCAAGGGGTCTTCTGATGAAGAAGATTAACTGATTAGGTTGAACAATACTGTCTCTGCTAGATTATTTTCCACATCCAGTTTGTGTTCATTGAACTGACTCCTGTGCTTTTTGACCTGTAACTCCATTTGGAAGTGTATAAGATGCCCCACATGCAAAGGAAGGGAAAAAGAGAAACTAATAATTGAAACCTTAGGTGGGTTTCTGGGAACTATACATCAATTATGTCCAAATAGCAGAAACTGCTGTAGAAAATCAGCCAATCTGAACAGTATGAATGTAGTAGCAGGCTAAAGAAGGCTGGGATAGTTGATTCTGGGGATGTAAAAGATCTGCTTGTTGAAAGTAAATTCTTCTGCTCTCATCGTGTACTGGAGGGAATTTTGCTTGTAGTTCAGAAAGGCAGGAAGGTGAGTCATGGATTGGGAATGTTTTTGAGTCTCCAGCCTGCTGTTCCCAGGTCAGTGTAGCAATGGCTGTTTGTAAATCAAGGAGTTAATTCCACGAGGTGTTCCCTGGCTGAATGTTTATCTACATTTCTTATTTTTGGTTTCTGTGGCAGGATAACTGCTCTGCCCACAGGAGTGCTTCAGATCTATGGTGTGGAGCAGAAGGACGCTGGGAGTTACCGATGTGTTGCCACAACTGCAGCCAATAGACGTAAAAGCACTGAGGCAGTGCTGAGTGTTATTCCAGGTATTTTTATCATGTGAGATTTTTTTTTCAGTGGCACTATATTCTTTCTTATAGTATAGCAAAAACACTTAAAGGCTTGAAAAGCTGTATGTGAACCACTTGTCCAAATAATTTTGCTTGCTTTTATCTTGTGCTAAAATATTGTTCAATGTAAGTTTCCCCAATTACTGAAATAAGGCTTTGGTGTAAATGTAACTTTCAACATCCCTAAAAATAAATTGTTTTATTTCATATTTAATTGAGTTTTTGTTCAAATGTGCTCCCTTTTTATCTTTTTTTTTTTTTTTTTTTTTTTTTTAAATCTTTTCAAAGCCTCAGACTTGAAGCCTTTTCACAAGCCATCTATAATAGCTGGTCCTCAAAATATAACAGCATCTCTTCATCAAACTGTCATACTGGAGTGTGTAGCCACAGGGAATCCAAAGCCAATCATCTCATGGAGCCGGTTAGGTAGGTCTTAAAATTACAGCATGCGACCTTCAGCCTGTGGAGAGGAAGTAAAACTGGAAAGAAAGGATTTGAGCAATTAGGTTTCTGTTCTGAGGCTTTGTGTAGCAGGTAACGATTAGTAGGTTAAGGCAGGATGAGTGAAACACTTTCAGTTCTGTGCTTCAGTACGGCTGTCAAGAAGCCCCGAGGTTTTCTGAAGCTTTGGACTCCCTGCTCCTGCTGTCAATCCAGCACTGCCCCGGGCATGGGGTGGGCACCGGCAGGGTGGTGACCTCCAGGGATCCCTGACTGCAGTGCAATCGGTGGTGGGGGCAGGTTGGGATGGCTGCATCCATGAAACAGACCTGTTAGAGTTCCTTCCACTCCTCTTAGAAGCCCTGTGAGAATGTGATTTGCACCCTCTGCTAATGGGCCATTTGGACTATGAATAGGTATAGACAAACCCAGGAACATACAGCCTGGAAGGAGAGGAGAGACTGCAGTAAGAATAATAACATTGAGCAATGCATCCCATTTCTTTCATGAAAACTACGTTCTGTTTTCATTCCAACATGTACCTAAATGTGGAAGTCAGGACTGTACATGTAGAAGCAAACTATGCAAAATTTTCTTCCACTTCTATTTCTAAAAGTATAAGAAATAAATCTTTCCTGCTTGATTCAGTGGCTCTTGCAGACAAACAAGCAGCAAAAAAGTTCACAGCAAATGCTCTGTGACTATTATATGAAAATAGGAGATAATACATGGTAATCAAATATACTAGTTTTATTCACAGTGTAATTCAGGAGATGTTGATCACTGTTTGTAAAGATGATGCGGGTGTTGGTAGCGATGAATTCAATCATAGTGCTAGGCAGATGGGAGGGGAGGTTAACTTCTAGCTTACGTGGTGAATTCCAGATATAAAGCACTTAAGAAGTGGTGAGGCCCAGCCATCAGAATGGTCAGGTACTTAGTGAAGAGCAAAGTAAATGCAAAATGGAAACCTCTGAAAGCTCAAATGTGATTTTCTTTGCATTTATTGACTTTTATACACTGATCTAAGCCATTAGTAGACAACCCAGTTTAGGTAAGTTATTTAGGTGAACAGCCTCGTAACCCCTTCTGCTGCTCTCCAACAGACCACAAGTCCATTGATGTGTTCAACACGCGAGTCCTTGGGAACGGGAACCTGATGATCTCTGACGTGAAGGTGCAGCACGCGGGTGTCTATGTCTGCCGCGCCACCATTCCCGGCACGCGCAACTTCACCGTGGCAATGGCCACTCTCACTGTGCTGGGTGAGCCCCCTCCATCCCAGTGTTTGAACACCTGCCTCTGTCCTTTAGTGTGCTGGGCTGATATTTTATCTCAAACATCATGCCAAGGGCTCTAGGGAGAGTGCAGAGATGGAACAGATCACAGAACTGTGGCTGCCTTCTTCTCTCTGTTGACTTAGATGAGAAGTGTCAGATACTCAAGATTTGAGTTGTGAACTAGCACTTGGAGATACCCAGGTGCAATGTTTGCTCTGGGAAGACAGGCTTTCAACACAGAAAAGGAGCCTATAACCCAGTAGAAATATGTAACATCTATCTATGAGAGAATGGAATGTCATAGTCTGGAGTTTGTTTGTATACATAAATGCATGAACAAACACTATCTGTGCAGAGAGTGTATCTTAAAAAAAAAGTGCTTTGTTTACAAGAAATGTACTTTCTGCTTGTGTACATGTGTGTTTGAGTTTCTTGAGGAGAGAGGTTTTAATTTGGAAAACCAGTTATTATTGTTATTGTTATGACTGTCCTTGCATTTGTCGGGGCTTGATTTTTAAACTATTTTTTCCTCTTGTAACTTATCTGTAGCTCCACCTTCATTTGTGGAATGGCCAGAAAGCTTAACAAGGCCTAGAGCTGGTACTGCTCGTTTTGCTTGCCAAGCAGAAGGAAATCCTGCCCCCAAAATTTCATGGTTAAAAAATGGAAGGAGAATACACTCCAATGGTAGAATAAAAATGTACAACAGGTAAGACCGCAATTGCTGTAGGAGAGCTGCATTAGTGATGTGGTACCAAAAGATGATATTACAAAAACCGGCTATAGATGTTCAAGATAGAACTCAGGTCAACCTGAAATGGCACATTAAACCTAGTGATGGATTAATCAATACCTAAAATTAGTAAAGCTTATATGCTAAGTGCCTTACCTGGCAGGGTAGGTGGGCAGAACTGAACTGAAGAGTTTCACCCCAGAGTTACTTTAGATTTACAGAGTGGCAGAATCTTGTTTCTACTTCTGTTGCGTAAGCAGTTTGTATTAGAGTTGGTAAAGGAATTGCAAGCTTGAGGGTCTGCTTTTGGCAGGGAGGGAATAGATGTGCAGTTTTGTTTTCACTGTGCCTGGCTTTGCAGGCACAAACAGAAACATGCAGGTTTTGCAGAACGCTTCAAGGTGTAAATTTCACCGCTGAGCATTTGTAATAGGAGAATTTGTGGCATGTAAGTCAGTCATAGCAAACTTAGGAAGCAGAGGCAAGCCTCACTGTTGTTTTCTTATGTGGAGCTAAGTTTATCCAAGATGTGAGCTTCTTTTCCACCTTTTTCTTCCTTTTGGATCCAGCAAATTGGTGATCAACCAGATCATTCCTGAAGACGATGCCATTTATCAGTGCATGGCTGAGAACAGCCAGGGCTCTGTTCTCTCCAGGGCCAGGCTCACTGTGGTCATGTCAGAGGACAGGCCCAGTGCACCGTACAACGTCCATGCTGAAACCATGTCCAGCTCAGCAATCCTGCTGGCCTGGGAGAGGCCACTCTATAATTCAGACAAAGTGATTGCATACTCTGTGCATTACATGAAAGCAGAAGGTAAGCAGTTTGATTTAAATGCCTTCTAATGATTTGAATGTGACAAGAAGTTGAATATCCTTGGAAAGACTGTCAGGTTTGAATGGTTCATATTCAGGGCTGCATCAGAGCATTCCAGCATATAAATGCCTACTGCTACTGGCAGGCAAGCTTGGGGAAAAATGCTTTTCCCACTTCATCTCATTTGTGGGACTGAGTGTTCTTCCAATTTACCTGTGTCTGATGGCTCCAGTGAGCAGATTCTGAAGGTAGGAATGGATTTTGGGACCTGTGGCCTCCATAGTGCTCTCAGGATTTCTCTCTGTCCTCAGCAGGAATTTCTGGCTATTCTCTTCTCTGTGTGCTCATGGCAGGGAAGAACAGAGCATGCAGCAGAGTCCTGGAGGCTTAGAGAGTTCAGCTTCTCACTACAGACTGCTCTTTTGTCTAAATCCCCAAATTCTTGTGACTCTACTGGCTTTCATGTGTTTTGGAGTAGAATAGTTGATACTGTGTCTTCATTACCTTCTCTTACAAGGAATATGGGCCAAATGGTAAAACCTACTCTTCTTTCATCCTTTGGTCTCCTGCTATGAGAAAAGTCTGTTCTAATACTGAATGGCCATGAGTGGCTTATCCCTGTCTCTAAAATGATATACAAGTTCCTGTATAAAACGGAATGGATAGTTGGAATAAAAATGAGTAACTAGACATTTTAAAATCCCTTAGTATTATGTAATTGCTTTGAGTTAAGGTAATTTAAAGTGGTAGGAAACAGCCATTTTTCAAAAGCATGAGGTGATGGCTTAATAGCTTGAAAAATTGTTAGGTGCATGGCTTCAAGTAAGTTGCATTGCAGCCCTGTTTTCTCAGAGTGATTTCTGTTTCCATTTCTATTCAGTAAGTGGTCTATTGAAGGACAGGGCTGCAGATGCTCAGCCCTGTGTGGAATACCAGCCTGCCATCTGCTAAGCAGAGGACAGGAAGGACAGCTTAATTACTCTAATACTGATGCAGGAATAGCCACATTTGCTTTTGCAAGTGGGATATTTCAGGACACAGGAGAATTTTGTCTGAAGGAAGGAAGGAAAGAGTTTTAAAAGATAATGAGAACAAGAGGTGTGGGAAATTACCCCCTACTCTTCCAGTCACTGAGGTATTGTGCTCACAATCCCCTCTTACAGCTAATGCGAATAAAGTCACACTGGATAAGTTATCAGGATAATTGTAGAGAGCAGAGACCAGATAACTTCAAAGAAAACTGGGAAACTGTCCTTAGGGAAGTTTGTGCCGGAAATAAACTTGCGCGGTAGTGAAAGGAGTTATCTTCTGGGATATATTTTTTGCAAAATCATTTTGCAGTCCTTGCCTTATTTGCTTGCTTATTCAAAGGTTATATTTTGTGAAATGAGATTATAGGTTGTCTTGGGTTAAAAAACAAAACAATCTTCAAACAAAAGCAAGCAACCAAACAAAAACCTCTAATTTATTTGAATGTACCTTATCAAACACCCAATTTTTTCAGCTTTCCTGACTGTCTTGTGGTATTTATTTTATTTAATGTGATGTTGCTGTGCAGCCTGTCGCATTAGTGAAAAAATCCACACAAGAGAGTAGAGGGGGCTGTGTAAAGAGGTAGGAATACAAAATGTAGATTGTCTGCATGCGTTTTTAATTTTGTAACAAGATTGCATAGTATCAGAAATTTGCATCAGAACTTAAACCTCACTTTTGTCTTATTTTATAGAAAAATGTTGAGCTTCAAGGGCTAGTGGACTGCACTTCTGTAAAAGTAATAGCTTTCTGAGTGATAGAGTGATAGCCTGTAAACCTTTCTGAGGATCTTGCTCTCATATCAGAGGCATTATTGAAAGTCTAGAAAGTGCCTTTGTGAAAAATTATAACATTGACCATCTCTTTAATGTAAATTTAGAAACAACTAAATTTAAAGAAATTCAAATTAAATATTAAGGAAAATCTTTTGATGAGATTTACACCATACCAGGTCATAGAGGTTCTAACATACTCTGATATTGTCAACATCTTACTTACTCTCTAAGAATTCCAGATAATTATGTGTTAATGTAAATGTTATGTATGAATGTTTTGCTTTCATTATTCCTTTCAGCTTGTCTTTCCCCATTCCACTCTCACACCCTGTTTCTGTCCCTAATGAAGGTTAAAAATTATCTCAGATACATCTGACTTGACTAGCTTTTATCTCCGCTTGAATTTTCTTAGGAACATAAATGCATAAGCAAAAAAGTTCTGGACATATTTCTCTCTTGTTTTAGTTAGAACCTCCTTTGCAGGTGTGAGTAAAGAACGTTGTATTGCCAAAGGAAAGCTGTGCTTGCCAAGTCTCCTAAGTTGTACTGATGTTTGTGGTTCCATAAACTTTTTAAACAGAAAGCAAATAATAATGCATGAATTGTATGCAGTTTCAAAGAGATTTTTTTTTGTAGACATCATAATGTGATGGGTGCTTTGAATGCCAAAGATATCATCACTTATTGTTACATTTCACAACTCACGTATTCCAATGTTTCTCTGTAAAAACAAGTTCAGGTCCTCTTCCCTATATAAAAAAAGTTAGTGTTTTAATCGAGCTAGCTGAACAAACTAACAGGTGTGGGTTTTGTGTGTTTGTGTTTTGTTTCTTTTAGCAGAATATTTTACATTCAAATTGGGGTCATAGTAGCAAGAAGAATAAGGGTCTGATGAGCGTGCATGTTGGAGTGTGTTAATTCCTTGTTAGTGATTTAGAAAAGGCACAAAGGGAACACTGATTGTGGTGGAAGGCAAGCCTTGTTCTCTATTATGGCTGTTTCATTAGGGCCTCTGCATGAGGCCTAGCAATCCATTCAATGAGAGAACAAGTCCTTTTAATTTGAGCTCAAGGATCTTGTTTAGCAGGTCAGAAATCGTGCCTTGCAATTCCTAATTAACAAGCCATTAACTAGTCTGTTGTGAGATGCTCGTAATCTTGTCTAATTAAAATGCTATCAAGTTAATTCATAAATGTGGGAAAACTTAATGGTGGAATTTGCCTTTCGTTTTGTTTATAAATTCAGTTGTGAAGAGGAGGAGCTGGCTCTTACAGGGTTTTGATTAAGTTGACATGCACTTGGTGTGAATTGTTCATTAACACTGAAGCTTTCACCACACTTGGTCCACTTTATAGCCATCCTCTATAGGAATAAAGCCCAACAATGACAAGGACTGCTGCATGCATTGCTATGCATATTTTAGTGTGAATTGCTGACAATTTTTTCTTTTATTTTCTCTCTTTTTCTTTTTTTTTAACAACTTGCTAAGGAGCTAAACATTTTTGAAGATTATTCTGGTCTGTTCCTATTGGCCCGTCTCCAAATCAAAATTAAAAACGTGTCAATCAAATGTAATAGAAGTTGCAGGGCTAAAATGAGATCCTTTTGCTGAATAAATTCTTTTTGTTTGTTTCTTTTCTGGGGCAGGAGGGTGTTTGTTTTGTTTTTGATGGAGTGGAGCCCTCACATTCCTCACAGTCTGCTATAGAAAGGCTCTGTAAATAGGTTTTGAAAAAACCCCCCTGATTCTAAACAAATAGATTTAAAGCTGGGTATGGATGATAAGGCTATTAGAGCTTGTCTGTTGTTACTGTACATTAGGCACAGTTTGTTGTGACTAATGCTAAATAGGGTTTAGAGTTGCATTCAGCATCCCTTATTGAGGAAAATCCTGAAACACCACAACCTATACTACAGCAAGACACAGTTACTCCTGAGCATAAAAGAGCTTCTGCTTAATAGGGTTGAAAAAATAGAGGTAGGCTGGGGAGGAAAATGAAATTAACTTGTTAAGATCTTAAAACCAAGATGTTGGAGGATTTTCAGGAATTTTTGTTTGTCTAACCCATGTTTTATACCAGGTTTAAATAATGAAGAGTACCAAGTGGTCATTGGAAATGATACAACCCATTACATTATTGATGACTTGGAGCCAGCCAGCAACTACACCTTCTATATTGTAGCTTACATGCCTTTGGGTGCCAGTCAGATGTCAGACCATGTCACTCAGCACACCCTTGAAGATGGTAAGAAATTATTTTGTGGATGTTTTTATCTGCACTGAGTCAAACTGTGCAATCCAGTGGTAACTGTTCTTGAGGGTCTTGAATTTCTGTTGAAATTCTCACTGTTGAAACCAGTGAGAATTCTGGATAGCACAGTATAAGACAGCAGCTCATGAAAGGAATGAGAATAAAATAACATTCTCACAGAGCAAATGTGTATTACACAGAGTCTCTATGTTGAACGACATTTCATTAAATCATGTCAATAACTACTCTAGATCTTGAAGAACTCCTTTCATGATGAGAATTTGACAGTAGCCTAGGATTTAGTCTACGTGATGCTCTCTTGGGCATCTGCAATGTGGCTATAGCCACACACCTACTACATTTTTGCAGATTTTGTAGGAAAATTTGAAATACAAATTTTCTGTATGGAAAAGAAATTAACCTATTGTCTTGTTTTGGGTTTTTTGTCTATATGCCATTTTTAGTAGAATCAGAATTTTGTAAAAGACCCTGCTAACTTATTTCTGTGCAATGATTTAATTAATCTGAACATCATGGCAACAACAAACTGTTTAGTGTAGCTCATTAGATCTGATTAATAAATTCTGACAGGGTTAAGCTTTGGCAGCATGGAACGTGGTCATTTCTAGTTGTCTGCCTGTCTCTTTGTCAGAACCCTCATTACATGGTAAGTGGAAGAAAATATGCACCAAGTGTTCAACTGTGCAGATTGCTGTCTGGGCTCTCGGCTGAGCTGCTGCATCTAACCTTGGCAGGCACCAGTCAGATGCTGATTGCCTCTGATTACTGCTGGCAGCAACAAGAGAAGAAAATGTTGAGGGGCTTACAGAAAAAAGTTTGGTTAAGCTGTGCTGCATACAGCAGATGAGAAGTGCGAGAAGTGTCAAATTAGCCTTAAACAAGAATCTACAGAACTTGTTGGATTATTTAGTCTTCCATTACTGGCATCTCATTGTGGGCTGAGGTATCAGACAAGAATTTTCTATCTTTTTTCCCTGAGATCAAAAGCTTTGTCTTTACCTTTTTAGTTCCCTTGAGAGCACCTGAGATCAGTTTGACGAGCAGGAGCCCCACAGACATTCTCATCTCCTGGCTGCCCATCCCTGCCAAGTACAGGCGAGGGCAGGTGGTGCTGTACCGCGTGTCCTTCCGCCTCAGCACAGAGACCAAGGTGCAGGTGCTGGAGTTGCCAGGCACTGCAGACGAGCACCTGCTCGAGGGGCTCCGGCCCGACAGCGTCTACTTGGTCCGGATCACTGCAGCCACCAGGGTGGGCTGGGGCGAGGCGTCCCTGTGGACCTCGCACCGAACTCCCAAAGCTACGAGTGTGAGAGGTAATTCTGAACATGCTGTGCAATGGCTTATGGGGTTGTTTGGTTTCAAAATTTTCTTTTTGGTTCAAATTGCAGTAATTTCACGACTATTAGGCGCACCCTTTTGACTAAAATTTTGATCGAAACCCAGAAGTGCGCCTTATAGTCCGGTGCGCCTTATATGAGGACAAAGTTTGGAGATTTGCCAACCCAGAAGTGCAAGCTGCGAGGGCCGGCAGCCGCGGCAGCTGATCAAAAAAACCAAAACTGCGCCTCATAGTCCAGTGTGCCTTATATATGGACAATGTTCGGAAATTTGCCGACTACCCGGAAGTGTGCCTTATAATTCAGTGAGCCTTATAGTCATGAAATTACTGTGTATAGAACGGAAGAAAATGAGTCTAGAAGGTTAAACGTCTGAGCAGCTCACAAACATCAACTGGAGTTTCCTGCACCATTTTGTTCAGTGTAAAATACATTTCTGCAAACTGGAACACTACACATCAGCAGTGTAGTGTGTTAATAAAGGATCTGAGTTAATGTATATATGTCTGCATTAAAAAAATGCATGTATCTTTTGAATATGCAAATTGACTTGGCATGTGAAGTCTAATTTGTTACAATTGAGCTTTGGATTTTATTATTTAATAATATCAGGCAGAAGAACATTCAACTTTGCAAAAATAGCTTGAAAATATGCAGATTTGAAGTTTTAATTTTATTCCTTAGCTGTAGTCAACATCCTTCTGCTTTGAATTTAATTGAGTTTTGACTACTGTAGTGAATTATTAACACTTGATGAAGTGTGATGGAATTGTTAATCATATTTGGTTCAGCTCACTTTAAAACAGGAAGTGACTTTGTAATTATCTTTGGATTTTGTTTTTGCTTAAAAAGCACTATGTCACAAATTTATTTATTTATTTATTAAGATGCAGAATTAAAAGCTGTTTCTATTCTGTTATATTCTAAATTAAGTTGTTACAGATTTAGATTATAGGGAGTCACATCATAAGAAAGAAATAATTACATGAATACAAAAATGAGTTAGAGTCAAAGTCTGGAGTGAAGTTTGGACTATGGACATCCAGATTTTTGCATGAAAAATGGCTTTTCTGGAATACAAGACTATTTTATATATTTATTTCTGTAACCCCAGCACCCAAGTCTCCCGAGCTGCGTTTGGAGCCCATGAACTGCACAACCATTGCAGTGCAGTGGCAGCAGGACTCTGAGGACACTGCCGCTGTCCAGGGCTACAAACTGTACTACAAGGAAGAGGGGCAGCAGGAGAATGGACCAATTCTCTTGGATGCCAGTGACCTGGAATATACTGTCAGTGGTTTGGGTGAGTGTACAGAGTATTTGTCATCTCTTTTGGAAAACAGTGACACCTTAGAGAGCTTAAATCACTCGGCCTGTAAGGCAACAGAGTTAGGTTTGGCCACCTGTTTTCCCAGCAATAAGCTTTGTAGTCTTGAGTTAGGCTGCTGTGGGAGTAATCCTCTCTCAAAATATGTGTTGCACAACACTTAGATGAAGATTAATAAATAAATCTTTAGAAGATAAATCTTATACAGGATTTATGGATCTTGTAAATCTTGTATAAGTTGGAAGGCTACCCAACTACTTACCACAAGATACATAACTTAGTAAATACTGCTAGTAAATTACATGTCTTTTTAATATTCACTTTAATATGCAGGTTTTTAATATTTTTGGTGTTTATGGCCTGATCTAGGAGCAGTGAAAGTTTAATACAGAACGCCAAAGATTTTTCTCTGCTGTTTCTAGCCTATTTCTGTCTTACTTGTAGCCTTTGTCACAGGTATATTGCATGACAAGCGCTGCTTGTTCAACACAGAAGCAAGTAGCTCTCGTGCATGTTATAATCCTGTTCATATTTTTAAGGAGTGCTGGTAAATATTTGCAGGACTGAGCACAAAGATTAGGGCACAGAGCTTGCTGAGCTCCTCTGGAGTTTTTCCAGTCATTCCTCCTGTAGCTCTTGCAGAGTGTATTAGTACAGATGTGTTGGGATCATCCCCAGGTAGAAGGTTCTTTGTTTGCATGCAGAACTGAGAGTTTCTTTCATCAAAAGATGCAATCTGTCACATAATCAGCAAAAGTAATATAAGGACTTGACACTTGCTGTTTGAAATGTGTTGAGATAGTTTACTTGGTGATACTATGGAGAATTAATCTTGTTGTCAAAGTTGACCTGCAGTCTTAACTAGGTCAAATGCCTTCCTGACCATGCTCAAATATTCTCATCTGCTGCATACAGTTGAGATACAATTTTAGGGGAGACTTGAGAAGAGTATTCTGGTCTGTTAACTGGACAACTGACCATCTGTGACCATTTCTAGCCAGAGCATCTGGCAGTGTCTGACTGTTTAACAGAGCTGTGAGACAAAAGAGCACTTTTGAGAGCACAGAAAGGATGTGGTGTCTGTGTGTCCTAGGACAGAAATGCATAAATCTTTGTCTTATTATGCAACAAAAAGCTGTAATTTCAAACACGTGCAAAATTATTAACAATGTGATTTACAGTATATGGATTTGCTCAGTACACTAATACTCCTCAGATGAAATTACTATTTTACAGAATTATATTAAAATGTATATTATGTGTCTGTTTTTGTTGGATTTTTTTTCCAGTAAGCATATAGGCAGATGAGAAAAGGAAAGAAAAGTGAGTTTGGAAATTGCAATTTTCACGTGGTCACAGTTGATTGAATTGGAAGAAGGAAGAATTCATATGTTTTGAGTTAACCGTGCAGTCATGATGCATGTGATGTGCTGAGTGTTGATTCTTTATCATAATTCTCAGTATCTAAATATGGTGACCAAAACATGATACATTCCATATACTCTGCTGTAATTTATATTTTTCAGATCTACATTGTTTGTGCTGCTGTAGGCTAGTTTTGCTGAAGAGTAGTTGGGTTTTTTAATGGGATATATTGAGTTATTTGAAGTGTGTAGGAAAGATGAGTTTTCCTAAGTTTCTTTGCCTTTTTTTTTTGTTTGCTTTATAGCATTTACAGTAAAAGGCATTAATCACTACAGCTACAAAAGACTCAGCTCAGGAAAATTGATTAGGTCATGATTTTCCACTGCTAAGATGATTACTTACACAGCAGCTTGGAAAGTTCCCAGAGACTTCTTGTAGTGATAGTGCCTGTCTGACTGCTGTGTTTGCCCTTTGCCAAACTGCCTGCTTGAAATACTTGAGCATGCCAAATTATTTCTTAGATAATAGTACACAGCCAACCTCCTGCCTCTGGCAGCTGCATATGTGGAGATTATAGCAGGTAGAATTGTACACAGTATATAAATCCACAAAGACTGTAGCCACATCCACACATTAAGAAGGTGATTTGTTCATCTTTTCATTTCTTGTGAATAATCTAAGTAATTTGGACCAGTACATTTATTTATTTGAGCATTTAAAAATTAAAGATATTAAAAATATTAGTTATTAGGAAGCGGTACTACGTGGTACAATTTGAGATGAAACAAGGCAAGCCACCACACTGGATTTTGTGACTATTGTAAACTGATTTTTCATGAACTGGACAGAGGCTTTGAGGACTGGTGTTCTGTCATCCATTTGCCTCTCCTGAGGACACTAAACTACTGTTTTATTGACAGAATCTTTGAAATAAATGTCTTCATTATGAGCCACAGGAATTAGAATACTGCAAGTGTGAAACTTCAAGGGGAAAGATGTGTGTTAAGACTTTTGGTGTAATACATGTTGGACAATATGGTCAAAAGGGAAGATGATTCCTATTTTGAAAGAATGTGCTCACAGTCCTTGGTGCTTCCCAGTGGCAAAGAAGAAGCAGTTTCTCATACATTATCTGTTGCCCCTGAATTTATATGGCTTCCAAACACTCCATCTTCATGTGTTTATCATGACCTATGGCTGCCCTACCAGTCCCTGTTCTTTTGCATAGTTAATAAACTGCAGATAGACTTCTAGTGACATTTGGAGCATGTCAGTACATCTGTCCATGGAACTTTCTGCAGATGTTGGTACAAATGCCAGTTGTGCAAGATATGTGTATTTAAAGAAGACATTTCACTTACGCTGTGGCAGTTAAAGTGCATCACAAAATGAGAGTTCATGATTGTCTCTAATCAGAGAACATTAGCATTGTTATTACAAGCACCGATTGCTTGGTTGTTGATAGCTTTGTTATAACTGCTGTAAATGATTGCAGGACTCTTGATGGAAGAATAATTATGATAGATAAAGCAGAATCAGCAGTTGTAGTGTGAAGTAGATCACAATGACTAAACATGCAATGTGGTAATATTAATATTATGCTGTATATTTTTAGTCTCTTGTTGGTTCCTACCTTGTTTTCTGAGAAGTGACCTCTCTTTCTCCAGTCTAGGTCTACCCAGTTACTTCTGTGTGTTTTCAAACTGGATTATTTAGCATGATAGTCACCACATAAATAGAATTAAATGATTTGATAGTTTATTCTCAAAATAAATACCCACAGTTTCACATAGACATTTGTTTGTGTTAAAGGTCTTTGCATTTATTTTTCAATAGCAGGCCATTTCCTAGTCCAGTGTAAAATTCCATTACTTGAATTTGCCACAGAAGGAGACCCTTGGGTGCATACCATGCATTTTTGCCTTTATTTTTAATTCCTCCATTGCTTTTCCCTCACAGAAAGTCTTTCATTGTGAGACTTGATAAGTCTGCTGGTACAGGTAATGGTTCAAGATGTGTGTTCAGAAGTTGAAATGAGTTTTGCTGATGGAAGTGTTTGTTGGGAAAGCTTCTCACTGTGTATTAGGAGAGGGATTGGCAAAACTTGAAAGTTAAAACAAAGACAGTGTCCAGAGAAGCTCAGGTGGCCCTTCAAGTGTGCTCAGATTATTTTTTTCAAAGAGTATTTAAATCACATGCATGTACATCTGTGCCTTCATGAAGCTGATATCACGGCTGGGCCCAGTGGAGTGTTTGCCTGTCAGAGCTCACTGTATCTGCAGCTGTATCTTTGGTAGGAAATACACACACACACAAGGAGCCTATACAAGGGTGACAGTGACTCAGAAGAACCCATCTGAAACTTATCTGGAAGGACAAAAATCAAATTCAATTCATTGGTTAGCAAACTCAATAAAGTGTGATCAATTCTGATGCTGTGACATGAGAACTGTTTTTCAAGCTGCCTGGAAATCTTAATCTTTGAACTTCATTGTTCAGTTCTTATCATGCTGGTAATTAATTAAATTAATGCCACTGGTGATGGGGTTTGCAACATGTTCCTGTGCCTTTAGCCTCCAAGGCTTCTATACTTGGAGGGAGAGAGGAAAGCAAGAATTCACTCTGCTGATTCCTTCTTCCCTGGCTGCTGTGAGGGAGCTGTACCACCCTGTGCTGGCAGTTACACGAGGCTTTCAGGAAGCTGCACTTTGGTGACAAGGCAGATGTGGGGTCCCAGCAAAGGCACCCAACCCCCTGAGGCCAGATGTGGCAGAGATGTGCACACTTCTGTAGGTGCTCTTTTCTTCTTGCTGCCTGATGATATCAGAGTAACATCTCTCACACAGACACCTCAGGGGATGTAAAAACGAGTCTGGTTGCTCTGGTGAAAATGCCTTGAGCATGGGAGCCCAGGTTCCTTGGCCTGTCCCTGGAGAAGCCCCTCCCAGGACAGCCTGGGCAGTGGAGTGTCCTGGGCTGGGGGCATTGCTGCCTCCCCAGGGCCTGGGCTGCAGGGGCACTTGGCATCCAACTGTTGGATGGCCATGAAATGGAGAGTATGAAGTGTTTTATAAAACAAACATTTAACTAATAAATTGCTTGGTGATTCCTGAGAGGCTTGGAGACTCTGCAAGCTTTCTCTCTGGGAAAGCGTCTCCTGTTCTGATGGGGTCATCTAAACTGTTTAACATAAGCTGCATAATAATCCTGTATAATTCTTCTGTTACCCTGGTTTTACATTACCCATTGACATTTTCCCCTGCCCGAATCTAGTACTTTTGGAAAAAATAATTATATTCTGTCAGGCTTGTGTGTAATTCACTCCATAAAGTTTGGTCTTAATCAGAAAAGCTTCCCCATCTGAAAGCTCTTCCATGTTCTGCCTCTTCCCAGTTACAGAGAGGAGAAATAAAGCAAAATGCATAAAGCAAAGTGTTCCTTGACCTGGACAATATTTCCAAGTGAAGAATTTGTCAAAGTCTAAATGACAAAGGCACATTTTGTGACCCTGTGTGGCACTTCCCTTTGGAAAGGGAGCTTCTGCTGAAGAATTAGCCAGCTAACTATTACACTTAGGATTCCTCCAGAGACTTGGCTTCCAGTTGTTTAATTTCCCTGGGATCTATTTATATTGTGTTACAGCCATGACTGTAGCTAAGCTTTAGTCCAGGGCAGCAAAGATGACAAGGTCATTCAACAGTCTATAGAAATTTAATAAGGGTGTGTAAGAAGAGTCAGTGGAAAGAATTCCTCCAATTAAGCTGCCTGATGCACATCACCCAAGCTTTTCTTGTAGTTATTCTGTTAAAGTGCCTTAAAGCAGTTGATAGGATGGTCAGATAGCACACAGCAGTTTCATTTGCACCATGTTGCAAGTGAATGTACTGGAAAATGTAAGTTTTTAAAACTTAATGGCATCTCTGACAGTGTTGATGCTATCTTTCTTAAGAACTGCAAATGCTGATGTACTGATACTGTAAGTGCATTTCATGTGTTAATGTAGTTATTTCTGAAAGCTAGGGCTATAATTTCAGTTTTATCCTATGTTTTGTTGGTGTCAAAATGTAGTCTCACATGCTTTTATCTGACAGTTCTGCTACACTGAAAATTGTGTGTATGGGAATTGATATTGCTTATTGCTTATAAGTTACTGTGGAAATTTAGGTTGGAATTCTCAAAAAAATTCAAGGAGCCAGCATTCCTACGGTTTCATGAAATGATGTGAAAGAAACACAGGTCTTTCTTGAGAAATGCTCTTTTTAGAATTTATTTATTTGTTACCTGTTCTCAAATGGCATTGAAGAAAACATAATTTAGTGCAATAGATATACCTTTTTTCTGTTTGAGGTATTTCTACATTAGATCAGTTAATTAAATGTTGATTTGAACAAAAGACAGCTCTGTTAAAAAAAATAATTAGAAATTGCTTTAGTTCTTAAAAAAGATCTACTAAAAGCTCTGTCTTTTTGCTTGGAAAACCAGATGATTGCATTGCCTGCTGTATATACTGTAGCCATGATATTTACATTGGTACATAGTGGAAAGTGTGTAATAGCTCAGTAGGTGACCAGGACAAATATTATCATTTATTTCCACTGTTTACAGCTGGGTCAGTCTAGTGTTTACTCATGCTGATTACATCCTTAAACTAAACTTCTTATCTGTCAATTCTCCTGATTGTGTGTAACAGCCTTGCTACTACTACTTATCAGCTAAAACATAAGGGATTTGCTGAGAGGGGAGGAGGACTTGGTCTAATTGCACAGGAATAAAGCCAGAAGCCCTAGAAGTAAACTGGGAATATTTAAAATCATCTGTGACCCCTTTCTCTTTCCCAGCCATGGCAGATCATGTATAGTTGTAGTTAACAAAGCCAAGCTCTTGCCTAGTCCTGCTATGAGAGTGCTTCTATGGCACATCAATAAACAAAAGACAGAGATTCCTTGCCCCATAATCATGAAAGACAGACCTGTCACCACTCTAAATGAGTCTGTCTTCCAAATGCAGACATGGCATATCTGCATATAACTTTTTCTATTTTTTTTTTTTCAAGTTTTGTAAGTTAGATTATAGATTAGAAGAGAGAATGGAGGGAGCTTTATTACCCTGTAACTTTTTTACCTGGAAGATATAAAAGCAAATGCTGCTTTGATAAGCTTTTACCTCTTTCATATAAGGAACTATATTGCATTTTACAGTCTGTAAATGTAAACAGAGATCAAACTGGGTTTTGTGTTTTGTTGTGATTTACAAACTGCTGCATCGTGTTTTGTTTCCAGTGTGTGTCAGTGCTAGTAATTTCTCTAGGTCTGTTTGTAGCAGAGAGCTCCCTTCAGGCTCAGATTTACCATCTGTGCTAGTGGAAGACCAGACTGAGTGGCAGAGGCAGGGAAGAAGGCATCAAATCTCTGTCCTGTGTGGCATTTCTGCGTGTGTACTTGTTGGTCTGTGTGCAGCTGGGCTGTGCTGGGGGAATATCAGGAGGCTGCACAGTGCAAATGCACTGATACGAGGTGACCAGACACTGATTCCAGACTCACCCACTTGGTTCGTGCCTTCCTTATGGAAGGAAAATGCCACACTGCTCTGTTTAGGTGAAAAATTGATTCACCAGGGCTGTGACTTGAATTCTTACTCAGGCCAGTGTTGAACTCTGTGGCCCTTTGTTGGAGATTTGTTGGCCTGGCATCCACTACATCAACTGTGTCTGGGGCAAAGCTTTATTGGAGCACTCTTGCACACACTGAGTGGGAATCCCAGATAAATATCAGCTTGTTCTGAGCACATTTGCTGGGGAGCAGCCAGTTAACTCTCAGCTGCTCAAGTGACACATCTGTAAAAAGCTGTAATACCTTCCTTCCTGTGTAGTTCTGCCATTATTTGTTTTGTGTTCTGCAATATTGCAGATTTGTCTCATTGTTGCATATTTTCCCTTTAAGTTTTGTTCTTAAAACAAGATTGCTTTGTCCTCTATGTTTTTGGTCAGAATTTAAATTTACCTCTGTAAAGAAATTAGATTTATGTTTTTGGTTTTTTTTTATATAATCACATTGCAGTTACTTCTGCCCATGTTTTTTGGTTTTTGAAAGTAAATGTTACTTTCATACAGTTAATTTCTGGTGGAAAATTTAAATTAATTTTTAAAGCCTCCTGGGTTACCAATTTAGCCTATAATCAACTTCAGTAGGCACTGGAATACTGATATTATTTACATCTGCATTAGTGGCATAACTTGTTTTGGTGTTGATTAAAATGTTATGTATGACAGACCCTTATGAAGAGGAGTCCCTGGGCTTTCTTTGAATTGACTGCAGAGTCATGGAATGGCTTTAAAATATATGGAAATTTATTAATTAGTCAGCATGAGATGCACCTAATCTTGGGTCAGAAAGATGCATTCTTGCTCTCTTAGTTAAGATCTTTCATGAACAGGTAGACTGTGTTTTGGAAGGACTTTTATTTCTAATACATTTTTATGTAGCCTTCTGGAACATGCTCTGGTCCAGTTTGAACTCAGTCATCTGGGAAAAGAGTCATGATATCCTCATTTAAACATGCCTTGACTTTTAACTTCCCAAGCTAGTGGCTCTTTAAAGAGAAAGGACACAGCAAGAGAGTAGATCCTCAGTGCAGAATAAAGATTGAGTGTAGTGTACCTAAAAAAAAATCAAAATCAAGAGTGCTAAGGCAAGTTAAGCCCTGCTCTAAAGAGATACTGTGAGCTGTCAGGATGAGGGAGGTGTCATTGTCTGGGACAATGCCTTGCAGCAATGTAAAAGGTAATAATGTAAAGATAAGGGCTTTGCTAAGGCAGCAGGAGAGATGGTTTTGCCTGTTTTTGAAACATTTGTCTCTTTATCAGTTGTCTCCATAACTAAGCTGGATGCATGTTGCTCTCAGGGGATCAGATTAATTGTGTCACAATTCGAAGAACTGGAATCAAGAGTGCTTTAAAAACTTCTAAGTAGTAGGAGAAGACTTTTTTTTTTTCACTGTGGCAAAGTAACTTGCCAGCCTGTAGTGAAGCAAAATGTGTTGTCTTCAGGGTATTGAAAGGTAAACTTTTCGATGGTGGGAAAGTGATTAGAATCTTGCAGGAAATGCTCTCTGCTGCTCTGTGCTCCTGGGGTAGGAATTCCTCCATTTAGAGCTAAACCTGTGTGGGAATTCAGTTGGGAGATTGTGTCATGTTGATTGAGTAACAGCTAGGATGCGTGCAGATAGTGTTGCATTGTTCCTTTGCTGGAGCTGAAGGTTAAAATTTGCTTCATGAAAGCATATATTGATCACACTTTACAATAAGAAAGTACTAAATAACTTTAAATTAAGAACCTCCAAAATGCTTTTAAATATTGGAATGAATATGTAACAAATATATTTTACTTAAAAGTCACCACTAAATAAAGACTTAACTTCTTGAAACTGGAAATTAAGTTAAATGTATACACCCCATTTAAAGCTAAAAATGAGCAAGCAGATAATGATGGCAGGAATGACCAGATAAGTCATAAAGTTTCTTAAACAAAACAAAATAAACCAAACGAAAGAACTCCAGAAATCTGAACTACTCTGTACATTCCTGCTGTACAACCCTTTTTAGATTTAAACAGAACTTTAAAAATGTTGGGTGTTTTTTTCCCCTCCTTTTTTTTTTCCTGGAATGAGAGGATTTGTCTCTGGGAGACAGCATTATTTAATTTGCTATTTACTGGACTTCATTAGTAAAATACTTAAGTCCTGGATTGCAAAGAAACTGCTCCTTGGAGAAAGCTTAGAGAAAACTCCTGTTATAGGAAATTAAATCAACATTGTCCATTAATCATACTGCATGTCAACCCCCAGACCTCTCTTGATTGTTCTTGGTGAATGTGAGGAACCATTAGATGTGTGAGGTCCTTAAAGGTCTGAGTAAGTCAAAGGGGAAGAGTTTAAAAAAATGCCACCATTAGCACATGAAAGAGACTTCAGAGTGGACAGAAGAAAACATTTGCTGTACAGGGCTAGTTACATTTCTTAATTTTTTCCCCTTTTTTATTTACTATTTTCTTCCATTGTTAAACAGCAATCCAGATGTTGTGATCCAAATGTTAATTTAATTCATCCTGAAGCTATTTTTCATTAACTTTTTTTTTGGGTCGTGTTACCAGTTGTAGTTGTATGGGAGAGGTAATAATAGAGGATCTTTGTAATTTCTGTGTTAGAGATAAGTAAATGTACTTCTAAAGCTAAGCTAATATCTTTTCTGGTAGCTTCCCTGCCTTGAGTAACACTTCAGTTATAAATTTGCTATGAAGGCATTATTGCTAACAGAAGCATTTTTTCAATTTTGGGAAAAGATGCAATTGTGAAAAAAACACATGTTCGTTTTTTTTCAGGCTTCCTGGAGTCACACTTCTGTGGCAAATGAAGCGGGGGTGCAGGAACTGGGGGAAAAAACAATCCTGTGTTGGAAGAAGCCACTCTCGCTCTAAAATATCTCTTCCAAACCTGGGATTTTAAAGGGTTTGGGGGTTTTGTTGTTGTTTTTGGGGTTTTCTTTTAGGTTTGTTTTGTTTTGTTTCTTTGTTTTCTAATCTAGGAAAAAGGTTTAATATAAATAAGATTTGCATAAGAATTTTGACAGTGGTTTTTTATCTTTATCATAGCAGAATATTGCACCCCTGTTTTAGCTGGTTATCATTGCAGAACAAAACCACTTGTTACTGCACGTGCTTGTAGAAGCCAGGACAGGGAAATAATTCTGATCCTCTTCAGCAGATCTGTGAAAGACTTGAGTTTTCTCCCTCTTGTGGCATCCAGTTGTGCATGCTGGGGGTCTTTGTACAAGGGACACTTGTGTATGTTCAGACAAAGGAGGAGTGTACTAAGTCCAGCATGCAAATACACCTTGAAAATGTGGAATTTTTTTAAGGTAGTTGAACTGGAGATGTTTTGGGGTGGTAGGTAGGATGGTGTATGTGTGAGAAGAGACACAGATGGGTGGGTAGATGTTGCACTGCTGTACCTGTGTCTGCGTACCAACTTTCTCCCCTGCATACTCAAGGTGCAGGGTGCTGTGCTCACAGCCTGGTGCCCAGCTCAGTGTGTGTGTGTCTCTATTTGCATGTGTATAGAGACACTGTTGGGAGAAAAACAGGATATCCTTTTGATCCTCTTTGTCTTAGTCTAGCCCAGCACTTCTCCATTACAAGCATACCTCTTATTGTGTTAGTACTTTGTTCACTGCTATTTTCATGATAGTTGCTGATGGCCTAATTTGGCTTTTTTCCTCTCTTCATGTCTTGGCTGCCTTCTTACAGCTTCTCACCTGCCTTTATTTAATCTCTCAGAGTTTCCCATCAGCCCTTGTTGCCTTGGTGACAATCACTTGCCTTGGAAATCTCTTTCTGTATCACTCCCTGCCAGCTGTTTGTGCTGGAAAACTTTTCTCAGAGGTGGCTTGGATGTATAACGTCTGTGTTATTCAGGCAGAGTAAACAGGCACACATGGGCTGTGTTTGATATCAGTGTCAAATAGGCATGATGTTCATCCTTCTCCTTCAGTACTGACAGCCAGATCTTGCTTCCAGCCAACCCAGTCAAATACATGAAGCAAAGCACTAAAGTGCAGCCAAGCTGTAGGACAGAAAAGTGAATTGCTGGGTGTGTTTCAGATTGCAGGTACCAGTCCAGGCTACTCCAGCTGACCCAGCAGTGCTACACCTCCCTCTTTCCCTTGAGCATCCCTGTTGGAAGAGCTGGCTCTCAAGGGTCATCTTCCCCCTTGCTGGAGCTGGGGGAGAATGCCAGTGGGACCTCAGAGCCTCTGTCTTGTGCTTGTCCCTGTGCAGGGCAGCTGAAACACTGCCTGGAGCATCCCCTTTGGGCAGTTCTTATTTCCACTTCTCTAATAGCACGTGTTCATCTGTCTGTGCTAAGAACACATGCTGTGGTCTTCCAGCAGATTGTAGGTTTGTAACTCATTCCCATGAGTGTTCAGTGTCCCATGTTACACGTGTACCTGGAGCACAAGGAAGAAAAGGGAATTTTCAGGGACTGCTCAGGTACTGATGGTTTAAGCTGAATGTGATAAATCCCTGCAGTCAGGGACGGAACTGAGCTGTAAATGTCCAGCTTTCCAGCTTTGCATTCAGTCTATTAGATAACAGCTCCTCCTTGAGGGAAATGTCTTTGTTAATAAAGTCATAACACAGTTCTGGGCTCTGGAGTTTTTTGGGTAGGTTTGAGGGTCAGAGTTTCACCAGGCTGTATAGAACAAAGTGGATTCATGGTGGCTGTGCTGAGTCCTGAGCAGCTGCCAGGGCTCCCTCTGCTGCACTGGGATGTTGTTTAGCTCACAGAATTCATCCAAGCGCAGCCCAGAACACAGTAAAGTAGCAAAAACTGGCACTTTGAGAAGAAAACGGCCCACATTGCTGGTGTACCTGTCTCTGTGAATTTGTGCTGCTGCTCTCTATGCTTGCACACCTGTGCCACAGGGCACATGGATGTGGTGCCAGTGGCAGAGGCAGCAGTGGCAGGAGTGAAGGCTGAGGGGAGCAGGCTGGCTTCTTTCAGCAGCAGCACAGCTAATGCTGCTTTTAAATGCTCATCAAACTGCAGGCTCACCAGAGCATTTGTAAAACTGAATTGATGATGGGAAACCCTTTTGATTGTACAGAGGGAGATAGCTAGCTAAGAGTTAAGTAGCTGAGTGTTTATTTTACTTAAGCAATCAATCAGTCAGACTGCTTTCCACTTCCTAAGTGTTGTATAAGCTTATATGCAGAGGGATTACATCAAGATAATTTTCTTCTCCTTTTTTCAACCAAGATATTAATATAGGTTAAATTTAAATCTTGAATGCATTAGAAAAGTTAACAAAAATTACTTTCATTATGGATTGTATCCTACTCTTTTGCTCTGTACCTTTCAGTTTGTTAATACAATGTTTGACAGGTATTAAAAGCTTGTTCTTCACAAAACTATTAAACAACACAGAAGGTAAGACAGAAGATTTAAATTATAATTCGTCTGTGGTCAAACATCTGAATAACAGTAGCACTGCTTCCTATGAAAAGTGATTTTGCTTATTAAAGAAGTTAAACATTTTGAAGGAAAAATTTAAACCAGAACAAATTCCAATGTATATAATTATGGAAAATACTTTACAGATAGAATAAATGTTCTTGAAGAAAAGGACACAGTCATTAAAATTCTGCTGCCGTTTTTGCAGGGGTGTATTTTCTTTTCCATTTGTTATTGTTATTCTGAGCATCCTTTAAAGTACGATAGTTTTTACCTGTAGTAAGTACAGTACTATTATGTATATTAAAAGCATGTATTGTTGTAACCCATTTCCATGTGGGAAAAGATACACTTTTGTCATCATGAAATATCAGAAAGTATAAAATAAATAGAAGTAGCTGTGTTGCAGCCAGAAGAGCAAAAGAATTTCAAAAGTTTGAGGAAGCCTGAAACCTTTCAGGCTACTCCTCTTGTTTACATGCTTTTTGTGTAGACATTAAGCATCTTTGTACAAGAGTACTCAGGCCACAGTTCACTGAGTAAAGGATTTGAGCTCCTGAGAATTCAGATTGCACATGTTGATTCTTTTACACCACCTGCGAGATCTGTCTGTGGTGCTTTCAAGAGTTGGTGTTTCAGAAACTTGGTCTTAATTAAATAGTCTTCAAATAAGCCATTAACATCTATTTAACTAAAAGCAACAACATAATTAACTTGCCCAGCTGCTGCCACTAATATAGACTGAGTAATCCTCCTGATAAATTATCTTAGAAGAGCAGTCTTGGCCTGGAAAGAGATGAACACAAGATGTCATTGAAATACTGTTTTGGGAGGAATCAATGTGGAGATGAAAAGTTATTATAATTTTTACAGAGAAGCCATTTGTCCTGGCCTTCTAGATTAGTATTTTCAGCAAATTTCAGCATACTGAAAGCACTCAAAAATGAATGTAAGTATGTAGTATATCAGGCTTCTTTGCCTGGTGACAAGCTGTCACTTACTGTGTTCTTTTAATAAACATGCAAATTCATATCACAAAACCCTATGAATAGCTCCTGTGTGCTATTGGATGTAAGAGTGGTGAATATTAGAGCCAAGGATGCTGTAGGGTCCTGGATATTTCTATTGTCACTACAAATGGAAATTTTCTTTAGGGAATGTTTTAGAAGTTTGGGATGTGCTGTATGAAAATGTAATGGCTAAAAATAACATTCCTCTCCAAAACGTTAGGGAGGGTTCCGCATAATTTAAATGTAATTAAAATGAATACCCTTGCTAAATGTCAAAGATATGTAACCAGTCAGAGACACTGAAGGGAATGAGGCCTCTGAGAAGATAAGGAGGGAAAAGTAACAGGTATGTTCATGTATAGGAGAGATCCTGCACTGCATTTCAGGGCTGAGGAAACAGAGCACTGTGTTCTCATGCCATCACACTTCAGGTGAAACTGCCTGCTGAGCTAAAGCATGTGAGATGAACTCTTCACGAGTACTATTAGCTGTCTTCTCTGCTTCTTGCTTTACTAACATGTGCAACTGGAAAATATTCAGCATTATATGATGGATTTTCAATGAATAATTTATATTACAAGTAGTGTAGAAGAGAAAGCTCAGTGCCAGCCCTTTTGTTGTTTTGATTTTTGTTTTTTTTAATGCATCTGGATTTAGCTTCAGCAAATGAAGTGTGAGAGTTGTATTATCAGTAAATATATCAGTCTAGCTGACAAAGGCGTCCGTTTAGCAATTTAGTTATAAAATTTGTCAGCTGTCTTGGTTAGCGTGCCCCCCTTCCACTGTATTCAACCAACGAGTGCCAAATCTTGAGCTTCCTTAAGAAGCTGCTGTATTTACATCTGCAGACAGTCTGGATGATAATAGTTCAGTGCCCAGGGAAGTGTGCATGTCCCCAAGCCCACAGAGGAGTGCAGGTGGGTGTCTGTCCTGTAGTGCCCCTTGGCTGCCTGGGGTCCCAGCAGTGAGAGAGAGGGAGCAGAGCAGGGTCTGTGACACCTGCAATAACAGAGCATCCTGCTGAAGTTTGGGCACTAATTATAGATGCAGCTGGGCAGAGCCCATACAGACAATATTTGCCTTTAGAAAAATATAGTGGTGGTTTCCCCTTGCATGTATTGTGTTTGTTTTCCTGTCAGGATTGACTTGTTTGACACCTAACAAGTTGAAAGTGTTTTAGTGCCGTTCCTTGTTACCCTCTAAAGGAGGAAAGAGCCAGACTGATTTTTAGTTGCCTTGCTTGAAACTTTTTTGCATCTTGCAGTCATGCTTGCAACAGCACAGATCTTAAAGCTTGAGATCTGAGTCACCGGACCACAGATGTTTTTGCAATGAAACCGTGCACCTCCTACAAAGTCACTGTGGTGCAAGTAATGATAGATAGTGTTTTCATTTTGCTGCACAAAAGGGTCAAAATGGCACAGGGAGTCCATGACAGACCAGCAGAAAATGTTGGTTCTGAAAGAAAATTTATATCATAGCTCCAGGGGAGAGTGTGGGTGCTGTGAACAGATTGCCTTTGTCATTGTGTGCAAATGTGTTGTTTGTAAGGTGATGCTGGATGGCAGTAAGTCAGTGCATATGTATGGTAGAGCTTGGTGCCTAAAAAAAATATTAAAGTAAATTTGGAGAAGTGCTTATTGCATTATTTTTAGGTGTATCTTCTGCAAGCATTCCCCTTAGCACGAAGCCAGGCAAATTCTGTATATTTTCTTTCAATCTGCAACCCAGAAATGCTGGTCTCCCCTGGGCATATCATCTTTTCAGCCTCGTGCATCTTACAGAAAAGCCCTTTGATAGCCTGCTCCTGCTCTGTGTTTGCAGCAGCATTTCCATGTGGATTGTTTCTTTCCCCTTTTCCTGAGCCACTGGTGTAATGTTTGATTCACTAACAGTTCTGTCACTTGTGCAGGGCTCGCTGCTGTGTGTAAGGGAACCTGTTGTGTGGGGTGGCACATCCTGTTTGGATCACTGCATGAATTCTCAGTGGACATGTGTGTGTTAGTAACTGGGGTAATTACAGCTCTGCTGGCTCCTTCGGACACTCTCCCTCCCCCCACGCCCTCCCTTTCTTCTTCCAGAGATGGCCTCTCTACATAATTCCATTAAAGTGATTGTGCTCGGAGGGGTGGACTGAGGGGCAGTGCTCTCATCTTTCAAAGCAGCACCAATGAGCTATGTGCTTTCCACTGGGCAGCAACAAAAGAAAAGGTCTCTCAGAAGAAAAGACGAGCACAAAAGATCAAAATTAGGTGTTTGTCCAGGCCTCTGGTATTGCTTTCAAGTTAGCTTTTGAGGGCTCACTTTGAAAACGGTGAGCCAGGCTAGTTAACATGAGGGTGTCTGCTGCTTTAGAGAGCATTGTAGCAATAATATGGGGAGAGCTTTTTGCCTGTGCAATTTAACAGTTCTCTGAACTGCAGGACGAACACAAGGACTGGTGGCACACCTTACAGGCATGGTGGGACTGTCCTAGACCCTGAGGAAACTTTAAATCCTTGCTATTTGCTTCACTTATTTGAAAAAGATTAGAGACCTTTCAATAGCTCTTGCTTCCTGGGCTCCAAAGGAAATGCTGTGCTGGGAATTGTTGCTGCCCTCCAGCCCTCCCCCAGCACATTTTGTATGAAGCTGCTCTGGCTGATGGTGGGCAGCAGGAGAGGTGATGTTTTTACTGCAAGGGGGTGTGAGGTGTTGTTTGTCCTGGGGCCCTCTAAGGGGACAGCACAAAGCTACAAAAGGGATACAGACCCTTTTCAGATTTAGACAAATAAGCCAGAGCTGTCCAAAGCCGTGGAAAGCCAGACTGTTTAGCTGGATCAATCCACATGTGTCATATGTTCCAGTTTCTACCAAAATAAACTTTTACAATGTTGTACAAAGAACAAATTGCTTAGCTTCTACTTCACTTATTTGGTTTGCAAAGGAAAACATGAGTCTTTGACAGACAGTCTTTGTTCCATCTAAATGTTTAAAGTTACCTTTAAATTGAAAAAGAAATCATGAGATTGGTGATTTGTAACTACTCAAACGATTTTAATGTGATATTAAAAGGTTGCTATTTAGAATTGGAATTCACTTGTGCAACCAATTGCATTTCCAGCTCATTTAAAACAAAAGAAATTAAATATTAATATTTGAAGCTAGTAATAATGCTTAGAAATTGCATGTCCAGAGCGTCAAGAAGTTTTTAAAAACTTGTAGTAGAACACGGTTGCTTAACTGTGTTTAATTGTTTAATGAGATGTATAAATAAGATAAAAGGGCATTTTTTAGAAAAGTGAAATAAAATCCAGTACTGAAAATCTGGGAAGGAATACCTGCTTTAGAGAGGAGCAGACGTGAGTCTATATCATCCTCCTGCCTCCCAGCTTTATGTTTCTGTTTGGCTTGATGCACTTCTCTCTGTCCTTTTCCTCTGGTACATTTGAAATGTATTTGCTTATTTTCCTAATAAGTTTCTGCTGTATTTACATAACTTTGCTTCAAAAGTACATTTTTAAGGATAGTATTTCTCAGTGCTCTTCCTTTCCCACCCTTCCCCCTTAATAATTCCCCTGGACCTCTGTTGCTTGGAGCAGACTTTGGCGAGCCCCAGATTCGGTGTCAGAGGCCGTGACCCGATGTCAGAGCAGCCCATGCTGCTGGCCTCTTCTCTGAATAATTATCTGCAGTTTATTGTGTTGGAGGGATGGGCGTGGGGGCAGCGCAGTCACCCTGGCAAGCCAGACCAATGAGCTCTCCAGCCAGACCACTACCCAACAATGGACCTATAGGTTACACAAAAAATCCAGCAGCACAAAAGATTAAATTAAAAATGGACATTTGGGCTCAGAAGTTTTGTCCTTAGAACAACAATTTTTTCAGCCTGCTGTGGGTTTGATATTTTTAGCTGGAAGGAAAAAAGTATTATTTAAAATTTTGTATGCAAGCTAGAATAAAGTTCAAATATTTTTTCTCCTTCCCCAGCTGTTAGAATTGCCATACTGGCTGTATGTTCAAGGTTTTTAGTCACTGAACTTGACTTAAAACATCAAGACACCAAACCTTTTCTTTTTCTTTAGTGCTTTACCAGTTCTTTTAGAAACAAGAGCAAACCCCCCAGTAATTTAATTTCTATCGATATTTTATTTTTAAATTGCTAAGAACAGAGACGTTCAAAACAGGCATGAAAGTGTGTTCCAACAGTAAATTATAATAAAATGGCCATTTTCTTTGGTTTTGCCTATGTTCTCCTCCCCCTAGAGAGGACTTAAAATCCGGATTGTGGGGTGCTGTCTCTTCATATCAGCCCTGAATGAAAGGCTGCTGGAGGTGGACTCACTGTTCTGGAGGGGCGGAGAAAAGAAGAAGTTCTTTCATGGTCTGACCTCAGATTCTTCCTTAATTTTATCTAGCCCTGACCTGTTGGCTCTGCTCTGGCTCCTTTCAAGGCCTTCAGAGCTTCACAAACATGCAGCAGCTGAAAGAAACAATGACAGGGCTTTTAGGGCTTGCAATATTACACTCTCTTGTAACCTTGGCTAAGCAGCCTGTAAACAGATGCTTTCTCTGAAGCGTTTGCCAGAAAGCCAAAATTTTGATATTGGCAAACACTTTGACACTTTTGGTTTAGGACTCCTGGTTATGTGTTCAGTATAAGCTCCAGCTGGATGAGCAGTTACCCAGAGTGTGTTTCATGTGTACAGTGTATAAAACTTGCTGTTACAGGTTTTATTCTCATCTTTAATGCTGTAAATTTACCTAGAACAGAAGAATTGTATGAGGGCAAATTATCATCGTATGAAATTATCAAATTATCAAAATCTGAATGAGATAAACTGATTTGAAGATAATGTTATTATGTAATCAGATCTTTTGTGTTTTTCTTTATTCTTTTGAGTAGGGAGAATGGAATTATACATTGATTAGGATTTTTCATTGGCTGTCTTGTTAGTGTCATACTGCTTTAATATTGTAATACAATGTTGAAAAGGGAATTTTTGTTCCTGTGAATGTGGAAGTGACTTTATTTTTCTTAGTAACTTTTTCTAAAAGTTTGGTCTGTGCAATCTTGGTAATTTAAGAATGAGGTAGCTGCATTATAAAGTGCTTCACCAGCTGCAAAATGATTAGAAGCACGTTTCTTTTTTTAGTTGTTTAACTGCAAATACAGGCATTAATCATTGATGCCTCCCGTTTTTCCAGCTGTGTCCATGGGAAGTGCATGAGGACACCACCTGGCTGCTGTGAGGTATAACTCTACCAGATGGAATGAACCTTCCTCTCCCCATGCCACTTTTATCACTTGGGAAATGGCTTCAAAGCAGAGAACTTTGCGTTACTAGACTGTTTATATTATCCCAGGCTTTGAAAACTAGGCTCGGAATGTTTAATCCATGTTTAGCCAATAAATAGACATGATTTGAACACATTAAAGTCTTAAATGTTGGAAAAGAAGATGGGAGTATCTGAATATGAATATTTCTGACTGACAGCTGTTTTGTAGTTGCAAGTTTTCCCCTTCCTGAAAGGGAAATGGAAGATTTACAAAGAAGCAATATACATATACAATTTACATAGGCTGATGGCAGGAGTAAAGAATACTGAATAATTTCACGCTGGTGCAATAAAATGGAGATGTTCTAATGAAGTGTAGAGCGACAGAACTGCTAATAAGTCAATTCTCAGTTCTTTGTGATATTTTTTCAGTTGCTCTGTTTCTCACATCCAGACAGATAAACAGCTGTAGTTCTCCTTCCATGCTGGGAAATGAAATGAGTTGTCACCAAACCAGGTTGAAACAGCTGAGTGCACTGTAGTATTTTTCTTGAAGAATCTCTATCTGCTGTGACCTTCCTGTCTGCTTTCTGACAAGCTAAATATAATCTCTAAGATTATATCTCAGGGATGTAGTGAGACAGTAAAATATACCAATAAATGATTGTCATCTGAATTCCTACTGAAATTCAGCTACTGTAATGTTTTATGTTTTTCCAAGTTACAATCCATGTTTTAAATTATAGTTCAACTTAATTTTTTTGCTCATACTTTTAGTATTTAACTTTGCTCTAGTTTTACTCTGTGGTGTAGAACCCATTCATACACTCACAAAATGAAGACAAGGCTCCCCCGTGTGTCTCTCTGCTGAAAGACCTACCACAGTAGGATCTGCAGGACTCACTGCAAATTTTTATGGGAGAGTGAATGATAGGATGTGAGATTCCAGAGAAATGTCACCAGGGAGCAGTGACCTACCTACAAAAACTGCCACAGGAAGATGAGGCTGATCCACTATAAATTGCAAACCAGTGATTTTTGGGACAGTATCGATTTTGATATTTGAAGTTAATCAAAATAAGGCATAAACAGAAGACATAGGATACTTTTTTCTGCTCTTATTTTATAGGATTACTGTTACCAGAAGCAATACCTCTGATGGAACTCGTGTTCTTAATATTCATAGGTGTTAGTTACAGAAAAGAGGTGTGTGCAGCGGATCCCTTGAACTGTGTGAAACTACTCCAGCTTATCACACCCACTCTGTGATGACTTTTAAGACAATCTCTGTGTATTCCAGAGGCACTCTTGTAATAAAATTTATGAATTAGCTTTAGTGAGTTACTATCAGCATCACTGCCAACACCCTGAATTGTACAAACAGCGTAGATTTGTTGTCCTTTCCACCAGCTGATTTAAGTAATAACAGTAAAAATGCTTGTTAAAGACCTGTAGGTGCTGTGACAATTTTAAAACAATTTAATACCAGCAGCACAAAAAAACCCAAATGATATTTAACAGAAACAAATTAGCTTTTAAAAATTCTGCCAGTTGGTAAACAGGCTGCAAAATTGTTCCTGTTCAACTTAGGACTGAGAACAAGCCTTCAACCTCTACAAAAATGCTGGCAATTGCAAGAGAATTAATTGAAACAATTGAAACATACTGAATTTCAGAGAAATTCTGAAAATGCAGAGATGAAATGTTGACCTGTGGCTTTTTTACTCAAGCTGTTTTTATGTTGAGCAGGCTGAGTAAATCACTGCACCTGCTTTATTTCTGAAGAGCAGTGATTTTCTGTGGAGAGAAAAATCCACAGATTTGTGGAGAGATGTGTTACTCCTGGGTCTGTTATGAGCATGACTCTTTCCTCCAAGCCTCCTGTGCGTGGATGGTTCACACTGGCTGTGAGACTGTCAGTCCCAGGTGGCCATGCTATCCCCAGCCTTTTATCAGTGATTTATGTGTAAACTACTCAAGGTAGCTGTGCTGGCTAAAGATAAAGCTCCTGAAGTTTGTTTTCTCTCTGTGGATATATCTGGCTTTGAGTGTTTGATCCAGCTGATGAACTGCAAGATGAAAGTGTTTGTGCCAGGTGTGTATTGGGATTGCCATTGAGGAGTAAATCTTACCATCAGCCTGTAAGTGAAATGTAAAATTGTAAAAAATACTCCAAACAAAGGCTACTTCAGACAAAAAATATTTCCTACCACCTCATAAAACAAAGAGTGAGCAAGTAACTGTTGGAACTTTGACAGAGTTTTGGTTACTGCATTTGGCCCATGATGAAAAAAATGATCGACATGGATCTGCATCTTGGTGTTTTGAACTGGTCTTTACTTACATCGTGTGTGTACTCTGTGAAGCAAGTTTCACATCAATTTCTGTTGCTGCTCAGTACACCGTCTTTAATTCTTTTTTATTCTCATTTTTAGATGACTGTAGCATTTAGGCTTTCCTAGGCCAGTACATAATGTACTCCTCTCTCCTCAGCAGCTATTTCAATTATAAAAACCAGCAGATGGGTCTAACCATAGATTCCCTAATGTGTGACAGCTTAAAAATTCTGACATTGCTTTTGCTTGAACTGGTCCTGCTATCCATTAAACCATGATATCATGAAGTGGAAATAACCTTGTTTTTCAGATGATAGGGACTAGTTGGGAGATTTTACTTTTTAAAAGGTTTTTTTATATAAAGATAATTTTGCCTGAAACTTCTTGTGTTATACAGGAGTCACAAGACAGCATTGTGCTGCTTCTACATGTAAACTGTTAAGGATACCTAAAATAAGATTTTAAATATGTGTTTTTCTCAAAGACATTTGAATTTTTTGGTAGGAGTAAGATTTTTTTGCCTTTCTCCCACATCCCATTATTCTTCCTTTTCTCCTCAATCAAGTGTTAATGAGGAATTCAGTTTAAAAAAATGCAGTGAGGATAACCAGACCTCACAGGCTCCTCATTGAGCTCAGCAGGGCACTAGAGCTCAGCTATCCTTCATTTCACAGTGAGGATGATCAGTTCTGGGTGAGCACTTTCAAAGGGCAGGGAGTTTTTGAAGATGCTGGCCAGGATGATGGATGGCTGTGCCTGTCATGCAGTGTGTGCTGGAGATGCAGCTGTGGGGGGACAGGGACAGCAGCTCCAGTCCTGGCTGAGAGCAACTGGGACAGGGGACTTGTTAATAACAACCACCAAAGCTGGGCCTAGGGGCGTGCTAAAGGTGTCTTGATCACCTCTGGTTTAAATTTTTACAATTTAAAAAAAAAATATTGCACTTTTTTGCACATAACATCTTACTATTTTTCTGAATTTCCAATATTAGAATTCCATATTTTCTTTTATCACATTCTTGAGATTATTCCACGTGTTTGTATTCCATCTCCTTTTTTTTCTGATTTGTAATTTGTTGCCTAGGAACAACTGATGTAATTTGTTGTAAAAGTGCTGCTGTAAAGTGAAAAAAACCTTCAAAGCAAATGAGAATTTTACTCTAGTTTAAAGAAACATGGTTTATTGTTTGGGTTTTTTTTCCCTACATTTTGTTATTTACATTGTCTGCTTATGATGTTCAAGTCTTCAAAAAATGGGAATGGTCTCCTCTTGCCTATTCTACTATTCAGGGCAAACACATCGAAGAAATAGTTCAAATATAATAATCCAAACACAGGAGCTCTTTTGTGCCTATATTTAGATTTTGGTAAAAAAACCTTTCAAAAATAAACATAAAATACAGAGAGATGTTAATTCTACCTAGTGATACTCATTTACAGCTGATATGGGTACTGCAGCACAAAAAGAGTGTGCATTTCATCATAAGTAGTGAGCGATTTTATAAAGGGCATTATTAGGAAATCACTCTGGCACCTTTACAGAAACATCCCATCCATCATTTTGTTCAGGTGGTGTTGCTGCTGCAGTGACTGCAGAGGGAGCCAACAATCTGATGGAAGCAGCAGTCCTATTCCTGGTCAAGAAATGTCAGGACTTTGTGTTTCTGTTTATTTCATGAGAGGCCACATCAAATCTCAGCTAAAAGGAGAAAGGGAAGAGCTTACTTTGAGAAGGGATAATATGATGTCTTAGGGCAAGGAAAATTGGCATGAACAGCGTCAGCACAGTTATATAACATCTGAACCTTCTGAAAATCTTAATGAAAAGAAATAGGTTCATGTCATTAGAAGAGACTATCCCAGTGCCTGCATCAGTACTGGGGTGAAGTTAACTCAAATGAATTGTTGCAAATACTGCCACCTTGCAAATCTTTGTTGTGTGCCAGGGGCTGGTTGCAGATGCAGGCAGTGGCTGCAGGAAGCAGAGCAGCCACCCTGGTGCCTGCACTCAGCCTCCTTTGAGTGCCCCACACCATCAGCAGGCTCCAGGCTCCTTCCTAACTCATTTCTATGTAGAATTTTTCACTTGGATCAAGGCCAGCGTATCATCAACAGAACAGAGGAGCAGCAAACTGAAGTGTGGCCACTCAGAGGTGTGGGCAGAGAAGGGGAATGGGGAGATGCTTCCAGCTTGGAATGATGGCCCTCTAGAGGTGCCAGAATCAGCTTTCAAGAGGAGGCACAATTTCCTAGTCAAAGCATTATTAACAGTCCCTGCTGTGTCACTGTTTATCTCCTTCGAAGCCTGGAAGCAAAACATTTCCCATTTCTTTGCTGGGTGCTGTCTTGCCATTGCTTTGCCAGCTCAGCTTCCTTGCAGAAACAAATGTTGGTCTCTGTGGGCCTACTGTTTCTTTTAACAAATCTTTATTAAAGGTCTGAAAACACTTCCAATATGGTGAATTGAGCTGCTAAATCTAGCTGTGCAGCTGTGAAGGTGTGGCTTTGTTACAGATAGAAATGTGCTATTTGTCCTGCTCCCATTGATTCTGTTAGAAACCTTTGCTTTAGGCTGCTGTGAGATTGGGAGATAACTGTTTCTGGGCAAAGAACTGGGGAAATTGGCTGGGCTGGAGAAAAGACAGGCTTCCAGGCATCCAGCCTGTCCATCAGTCCACTGCTTGTAGCAAACAAGATTTGAAACAAGCTTTCAGGAGCATCAATTTGTCTCACTCTCTGTAGAAGTCCAAATACCTTTTTTTTTTTTTTTTTTCTTGAGCTTAATTATTCCTTTGCTTTTTCTGCAGATCCTAGAAGAAAGTATCATGTAAGGCTGCTGGCATATAACAGTATGGAAGAAGGTTATCAGGCTGACCAAACAGTCAGCACTCCAGGATGTGTCTGTAAGTGTTGTACATGCATGAAGAATTCATTGAGAGTTGAGGTGTTTCAGGGTACCAGCAGCTCTGTGTTTTTAACTCATAAATAATCAATTAATTCAGTGTAAAACAGAGAACAAGGAAGATCATATCAGTGACAAATACTGCCTTAGTCATCCTGCAACTGAGGCACTGAAGCATGTTCAAGAAGCACGGCTGAAGGAACAAGACAGCCCAAGCACATTTCCCTCCCTTGCTGAACTGTCTGCATCATCTAACATGATGTATCCTGTGTCTAATGAGAGATTTATCTCTTTTTCTTGTCTCTGCTGATAGTTTTGATTTCATTTTTGAATAAACAAGTAGGATTGCAGAAATAATATGGGGCATGTACTGGGTTAGGAGGGATCTCTAATAGCTTATACCAGATTCCTGGATGTGAATACCAGGTAGTGCTGGGTTAGGGCAGATTTGTATCTAAACTGTGAGCTCAGGCCTCTTAATGTCACCCGTATGTGTACACAGTGCGGTAAATAATCTCTGCTCCTATTTTGTTTTAAACAGCTGTCCGCGATCGCATGGTGCCACCCCCACCACCTCCTCACCACCTCTATGCCAAAGCCAACACCTCATCCTCCATCTACCTTCACTGGGGCAAGCCAGCCTTCACCTCTGCTCAGATCATCAACTACACCGTGCGCTGCAACCCCGTGGGGCTGCAGAACGCCTCCCTGGTTCTCTACCTCCAGACGTGAGTGCACTGCAGCTCAGCACTCTTGGCTTGCCACTTCCAGACCCTTCCCACTCATTTTCTAATCTTCCTGCTCTCTTTTAGTTTTGTTTTATTAGCACCAACTTTATTTCCCTCAGAGGAACGTGGGTTTTGCCCACTGGCTGCTGGTTATGTTTCTTGGGTTTTTTAAGATGTATTCATGGAACAGCTTCATTGTCTACCAGTGATCCTTGTGTTGGATCATCAGGCTAGCTCTTGATTTTTTAATGTCTTTTTAGCTGTCGAGGTTGAATTTAATTTTAAGCCCTTTACTTATTTTATAGGTTGCTTGTCTGGGCAAAGACAGGACTTAGTTCAGTGTCTGATTTTAAGACTGAAAATGGGAATTTTTGAGGGTTTGAGCATTTCATTGTGGGAGTGCCATGTTCCTGAGTGTGTGGCACCCTGCCAGGGGAAAGCTGAGTAGGTTTGCTTGCTTTGCAGAGAGGCAATGTGTGAGGCACAGAGTGGCTAACAGGGAAGAGAATCTGCCTTGGGCTGCTGCTCAGCCTCTGCCCAGGTGATGTGGCAGCAGAACACTTTGCTCCATGCTGGGGGCTGTGGAGCTGCTGAGAGGATCCATGTGTGTAGCTCCCTCAAAACTTCAGTTTACTCAAGCCTCTAAATAAGAAAAATGCTGTCTTGAAAGGATAAATGGTTTCCATCCTTACATTCATGGTTTTCTCTTCCAAGAACACATCTGCTGCTGTATAACTCCTGGCTTAACGATTAGACACAGTATAATCACCATGTAAAGTTCTTAGTGTGCAGTGTGGAGCACAGCGATGAGTGCTGCTTTTTGTGATAGGATGAGGCTGTTGCAAGTACTGGTTACTGCCACTGCAGTGCAGAAGATGAAAATGCTAAATGAGATTTAGTAAAGCAGTATCAGTAGAGTAAGACCATTTTAAATTGAGATTTAATCTTGATTGGGGTATTATCACCCAGAATTAACCCTGGCACATATGAAAGATTTCCCTCTGCCCCAAGCAAAGTAAAATGTCCATAATTGACTTTGTGATCAAATTGTAAACTGCAGTATTATAATCAATAGAATCAATTCTGCAATTTATATATTACTAAATACTGCTACCAGATGAGTAAGGAGCATTCATATTCATCCCCTAAACATGAGGTGTGGAGGCCATAAGTGGAAGGGGATGTTGCCTCTAAACTGGAAAGCAGATCCAAGAGCCAGTATCATGTTCCTTGTCAGCTATGACACTGGGTGCAGTTTGTTACTCCAGCTTGAAGTGTCCTATGGACAAGTGTGGAAAGAGCTGAGTTTGGGATACCCGCTGGTGATCCAGCCAATAATACTGTTTGTGCATCAGCTGTTCAAACATTTATAAAAACTTGACCTCATGTCAATTGACAGCAGACATAACATCCTCCTGAGAGCTCCAGGCTGGTACAATTCCATTTCCAGGTGGGCAGCACAGGAGTGCCACGTGTCTGGACTTGGACTGGTTTGTCCTATGTTGAACTGACAGTGGGAATCATCTCCTGTGACTGAGACATCTGATTTGGGGATCTTCAAGTCAACTGCTGCTCTTTAATGTATTTTATTCCTTCGTCTGTCCAGGTCAGAGACTCACATGTTAGTCCAAGGTCTTGAGCCAAAAACCATGTATGAATTTGCAGTTCGGTTGCACGTGGACCAGCTCTCCAGTCCTTGGAGTCCTGTAGTGTACCACACTACCCTCCCTGAAGGTAAGGAGCCAGGAGAGGGGACCCTATGGTTCTCAAAAGAACACTCTTTAAACCAAATGGCCTGAAAAATTAATTATAAGCTGTTTGTAAGAGAGAGAAATCCTTTCCTCTGAGACACAGATAATGCTCTTCTTGGTGGGAGACAGAAAAATGCTAGCAGGGAAATCCCTGTTTCAGAACAGTGAAATTCTTTTTCAATATACACCCTAAATCAGCATTGATTTTTGTATCAAGTGTGATGGTTTCCCTACTAGCAGCCACTGAATAGAAATAACTTGAATAAAAACTTTAAAAGAGTTGAAGAGGCGTGGCTGATTCATCAGCATGTTTGAAAACATATTTTAAACTCCAGAAGTTTTGGAAACTGTAAGAATATTGCACATCTACTGCCTCAGCTGTTGGTTTGATTTACTGTCAGCTTGGTAGGGGAAAATCCACATCCTCAGTTTCCTGTTCTCACTAAAGCAGTGTTTGGGAGGTACTTGTGTGTTCACAGGATAATGAAGGGGGGTTGTCAGTAACTGTTTCTTTCTGGAGTTCAGGGAGAAATAGAAACTTGCTTTTTTTTAATTTATAGAAATCTAAACTATTGACCAGCTCGGAGTTAACAGGAAAGTGTCTCTGAGGAGCAGTGTATGTTTGTTTCAGTGTGGTTTCTGGGATGTAGCAGTAACCATTAGGACTGCACATCAATTCCTTTCTGAGCAATCTAATTGCATGTAAATTGGGTTAGCCTGATAGCATTGTGTTACTGTTCTCACAGCACCATCTAGCCCTCCAGTAGGAGTGAAGGTGACTTTGATAGAGGATAATACTGCTTTGGTCTCCTGGAAGCCACCTGATGGTCCTGAAACTGTTGTTACACGGTACACTATCCTCTATGCATCCAGGAAGTCTTGGATTGCTGGGGAATGGCAAGTGTTGCACAGAGAAGGTAAATTAAAATCACGAACCCGTGAACTGGACAAACAGTTGTTGCTACTTATAAGATGCTTTGTTACTTTCACCAACCTTAGACTACACTACTGCTATGAATTGTGTAATAAATTCATATAAGTGTTCACATGAAAGTTCAAATTAGTTTAGAATTCTTGCCATGGGAAGATGTATTAAAAAGCAAGTTCATATTCAGAAAGTGAGGAGAGAAGGGGCTCTTGGTGTTGCTTTGGAGCTCAGTGTGTGCATGCAAACCAAAATGTCTTGTAAATCCAATTACATCCATCTTAGTTCCACTGTAACCATGATTGTGATGGTTTCATTTTGTAAATGCACTCTTTCAAATCTGAAGTCTCTGAGATGCCTTGCTCTCCAGAAATAAATGTTTAAATGTGGCAGTGTGGGTTTATATGTTTCTGTCAATTACTGCCAATCCAGTTAGCTCAGTTTGCTTAATGAACTTTCTCCTACTCCCAGTAAATCACTCTGCAAATTCAATTTAGCTCTCTAGCTCTATTCTACTGCTGAGCCCCAGCTAATCTCACAGTACCTTGGGTATGCTGACATGAACTGCAGTCACATCTCTTGATTAAATGTGGAGATAGTATAAATTTTTGTAGGCACTTTTCTGAATTATACTGGGATTTGAAGAGCTGAATCAACAACAGACTTCTACTGTAGTCAGAAAAAAAGTAAGAGGCGTTATTGTTCCATTGGTAGTCAAAATAGACCGAGGTAGTTCAGAATAGATAATGTTCTAATAAAGTCTTAAACCAGAGAGGAAAGCTCAGTGTTACAGAGTGAAGTCATGTGCTTGAGTAGCCTCTTTAAGAGGATTACTCTGGAAGAGTTACTGTTCTGTTGTTCTGTTTTGTTACCTGGCTGGAAGCTTAGCTGTCAGAAGAGAGTGAGGCTATACATTTTCTGTGGAGATAATTCTAAAAACTTAGTGAGTTTGCTCTCACAGAGGATAATTCATTTCACCATCATGGGGAGGGAGCTGTTCTGCTTCAGAACTGTTGTTCTTCGTGCTGCTCCTGAAGAGAGGACAAAGGACCAGCAGCCCCTCTGAAAGGTGGCAGTGCCACTTAGCTGCAGCACAATGCTGTTTGTCAGGCTGGCCTCAGAGAGAATGGGCAGCTGTGAACAGTAACAGGAAAATTACTATCAAACTAAGTTTGTAAAAAATAACTAATCTCTGAAATATCAATCAGGTCTAACTACAGGGAAAGATTGAGCCTATGGGTTTTCACTATTAAAATTATTCAATGAAACAGTAATTTAAATGAAGTTGTCCAACGAAATTGTTGGAAGAAACAGTGATATTGCTACATAAAAGGACAAATTTACTGTTATTTTTTACTCAATAGAAGACCCAGCAGATTTAAATTCATGGAGAGCTTATATTTGGAGACTAAATCTTGTCATTCTGTTGATGATGCACTGTATTTGCTGCATGCAGCAAAGTGGCTGAATTGCTTTCAGATACATTGTTCAGCTCAGTCATGCCTGAGAAACTGAACAGCATCTCTGTATTTCACCAGAGATTTGGGATGACAGGATGGCAATAACAGTAAACATTTTCATGTGTTCCCATACTGAAAGTGTTGCAGAGAACGAGCAAATGGAGAGCTATAAATCTTGGTGTATTACTGTGCCCATCAATGTTAGAGCCACAAATTTTGCATTTTGATAGATATATTGGCGTTTGAGGCATGATGTGAAATTCAGGCATCTTGACACACTAGGGTGATCTGCTGTGGTCTTAGTTAAAGTACAGATGACAAAGTCTGTGAAAGGAAATTAGTATGTAGAGAAAAAATTGGGCAAGTACCATGATCAGTCCTGTGACAGTCCTTTCATAGGTAATTTGAGGTAGAAGCAGGGTTTGGGTTTTTAAATGCATTTATTCTGATTAGATCTGTTAACTCTTTGCAATAAATAGCATTGTTTTATCTTGATGCTAAACTTGTTCTGCAGTAGATTTGTGAAATCTGGACTCCATTCCATTTTCAAACCTCCAGAGAAATCCCCTCAAATAAAGAAAATATTAAAAAAAACCCACCAAACCAAACAACCACCAACCAACTCTGCAACCTATAAGCATCCTAGCGTGGGCTTTAGTTTATGCAGGAAATTTTCTCCCAATCCACCCCCTAATTTGACTGAGCTTGTGTTAGGCCTGGCAAAACCAGAAAATAAAACTGCATTTTGGGGCTGATTCATGATGTGAGTTATCTTCCAGCCACCTCCCCCTTGTTCCCTAGTTCTCTTCAAGTGGATCAGAAGTTACAGCCCTTGCACTCCTGGTGTGCAGTAAATCAGTACCAAGTGCTCCTTTGCTTTAGCAATGCAGCAGATTGGAAAGGAGCTGGTGGCAAGGAGCCTGTGATATTGAAATGTCACCTTTCACCCTTGGCTGGTGCTAAAAATTACAGCTTCTTTGGTTACAGATACCTCATATTTTACTTCAAATGCTTTCAGCTGATTTTTATTTTTAATGGAAGAACTGAAATAGCTTTTGAAGTAGCTTTCTTTTTGCCAAATGTATAATCTTTTCTGTCAACAAAACAGCTTTATATTTTATAGGCCGCCATTATAATATAAATTTGACTTCTCAAACTGGTTAAAAAAGTTAAAATTTTGACTTAAGTCTGAGAAGGTAAATGGAGTATGTGAAGGCAAAGAGATAGATGTAGTGCTGTAACTACCACTGTTAAGGAAATAAAAGCAGCATATTTCTATGGCATCAAGAAACACCAGTATTTTAGAAATGAATTGGAATTCTTAGCAGTAGTTGCAGTCCCTGGCTAGGCAAAGTTCTCATTGACTTTGATAGGAGTTTTGCCAGTCTAAGGACAATGCTAGTGAATCCTATTTATGTTCTTAATCTTTTTTCCTGCCTTCAGGGACTTTAGAAAATGAATCCCTAGCATATGAAAAAGACATTTTCTGTAATATTCTTAGTAGCACAGCTTAGATGCACAGTAATCAAGGAAGCCTACACAGGTCTAAATAGGGATTAATTTTATTTTAAAATCATGGTATAAGGTACTCTTTCAGAGCTGTCCTATTCATTTAACTAGACCTGAAATTTGATGAACTGAACTTGGCTTCTTTTGTTATGTGAATTTTCATTCACATTCGTGGTACAATAGGTGGAACAGAGGCACATATATTCTACATGAGACAGGTTTAATGTTCTGGTTTCTCTGCCTCAGAGTCTGGTTAACACTAGGTGCATGTCCTGGCAGATGTGATCACAACATAAAGGCTGTCACACTGAAATGCAGCTGTGCGGGATTTAGAGTTCATGTGCTGTGTGCCATAGCTGATAGTTGAGTCTGGGTTTTGAACTATACTGGCACTTCACAGTGTCCTGTGTTCAAGTAGAATGGAGAGAAAGGAAGCAAGGGATGAGAAGGCAAGCCCAGTGCTCATTCTGTAGCTTGTATATGCAGGGTGGAATGTATCAAAGTGATCACAATCCTCAAGCAAGATTTAGAAGTGCTATTGGGAAAAAAGTGTAAGTCCCAATGTCTGAATCTGAGTTTTTTCCCAAAATTTTGTCCAACTGGAACTGTTTCTCTTTCCATAGGAGCGATGACCATGGCTTTGCTGGAAAACCTTGTAGCAGGAAACATCTACTTGGTTAAAATAGCAGCTTCCAATGAAGTGGGAGAAGGACCCTTCTCAAATGCAGTGGAATTTGCTGTCCTGCCAAAGGAGACGTCAGAGTCTAACCAGAGACCTAAACGCTTGGATTCTGGAGATTCCACAAGTCAGTAGCAATGTTTTGATTACTCTTGTCACAAGCACTGGGGAGAAAAGATCCCTGTTTGTTTTAGCTGTAACCACTTTCTGGGTAAACCATTCTGTTTTGTGTGAGGCAGTCCTAACAGTGCAGCATTTTCTTCTTCTGAATGAGACAATTCTGGAATTTTTATCTCAGTTCAACTCAGAACTGGTCTAATTCTCTTGCTCAGAAATGGAAAGCTTGCCTTTCAAATGAGAATATATAACTAGTTTGAATTTTACATCACTAACTTTGCAGCCAGTCTTCTAAAGCATTTCCTTTAAGTCCTTTATCTGGCTTGAGATACCGTAGCACTGGGTCTGTCCTTGTCCTCCTCTCCAGGACTGCACTGACCAGACACTCCTCTGGTCTATAGGTTTTATTTTCAAGAGTATAAAGATGTATGACAGAGGAGGCCTGGAAATCTCATTAGATGGAGGCATTTGTGTCTGTGGTTGTAACTATAACCCTATTAATTTCCTGACAGGGAGCAGGGGTTAATTCTCCTTATTTACTGAGCCTTTCTATGTTCCTTTTTGATACAGCTTATTCTGACTATTACCATCTGGACCAGAAATCAATGACTGGCATTGTTGTTGGGGTTTGCATAGCCTTGACCTGCATCCTTATCTGCATCCTGATCTTAATTTATCGCAGTAAAGCCAGGTATGTTTTTGTTCTCAAAGAGTGAGCTCTTTTTCAATGCACTCACTCTTGGATGTGCCTTCTCCTCCAAGAGTGCTCAGTTCTCTGAAGTACTCTGTCTCTTCACCTGTTTCTACCAGTGTTGGAAACAAAGCACTTTTTAGGCTCTTCCTATTCTACCTGAGCCCCTTCTCCAGTGAAAAGGAGGAAGAACCCACAGAGTGAGGGTGGTGCTTTGACAGCTCAGTATGAGGCATGTTTGCAGCTGAAGCCGTTTGGGGTCAGATAAGCATGCTGCTCATAGTCTGCTCCTCCTGCTGACCCCTCCAGCCTGCCCACACCTGGCTTGCAAGGCTTTACCCCCCAGGTGCTGTTGGACAAGAGGAACTCTGTGATAAAGGAGTTCCATGATGCAGATTTTAAAGCAGATCCATGATGTAGTTTCTTTGCAGCAGTGCAAGTCACTGTCTGTCATCACCTTCTGAGGATATAAACTGTCCCAGTGACTCTGACCAGAGCTCTGGGATCAGAGCAAATAGAAGTCACTAGAAATATTAAATTAAAAACTCTCTGAAAGTGTTTTTCAGTAACAGGGGCTTTTTAGCTCACATGCAGGAAAAAATATGGATTGGGAAACAGTCTCTGTGTTGTATGGTAGAAAGGTCTTAATGTCATTAGTGGTTACTTCCTCCAAGTAATATTACTAATCATGACAATTCCTGTCTGCACATAAGCTTGTAGCCTACTGTGTATGATTAACTGGAAGCAGATGTTATTTTTATCACAAGCAATAACATTTAAATTCCATGTGAGTTAGGAGTATCATGTAACAAAATGTAAATGCCAAGAATATACCAGGATTATTCGATTAATAATGGCTTTGAAGTTTATCCTTGATTTTTTTTTTGTATTGTATTCCTGTGGGTCAATTTTACTCCTCCTTAACATTGTGTAGGAAAGCATCTGCTCCTAAGCCTGTGCAGCAAAGCACTGACCAGCTGTCACATACCAGCATCTCATTAGCCAGTCCTAATGAGGTGGAGAAGAATATTGAAGGAATAGCAGAGAATGAAGAATCCTTATTGCCAATGATAGTGGGAAACAGCTTCATTGATGCTAAGGTACTGTGGCTTTTACTAACTCCCAGGTCAGAAATCTTTCTTTCAAATTCATTGTTATAACATCGGAGTCCTTATCAAAAGTAAAATATATATCCTACAATCCTCCAGGAGGCTGTTTTATTAATGGAACAAGCACAAAGTTGGCAATCCAGGCTCAAATTTTCAAGACTTAACTGAAAGTTCAGATGGAGTTCTGGCTGAGTACACTTGTCTTTGACTGTGCTCTACAGATTGCAGAGTTTGGCCCTGGCACAGCATCAAAGGATAAAGGCTCCACAGACTCAGGGCTGCTCAGTGATCTGTGCTCGTCCCAGGGGATAAGTGAGAGTCCTTGTCAGCACCTAACTTAGTGCACAGTTTAGGCAGCTATGGCACTAAGCAAGTATCAACAAAAGTATTATTTTTCTGTATATTTACTGGTAAGACAATGTTGCTATTTATAAACTCATACTCTGTAAAATGATAGATTAGCCTAGATGGCAGGATGTACCAGTGGGTGCAGAACCTTCATTCCAGGAGTCCAGTGTGACAGCACCACAGTGGCCTTTCTTTGACATGCAGACATACTGAGTTCAGGCTTGCTGTGTTCACACTGCAGACTTGGGTGCAGCTGCTCCCTGAGGATGTGTGCGAGAGCTGAGAAATGGAAATGGACCCAGGACAGGCACAGACACTGCCTATGAATGGCCACATTCTAAGTACTAGAGCAAGAGCAGTACTGGAATATTTTGCTGTGTGCCTGCAGTATTGCAGCTTCGAGTCTGGACAGAAAGCTTGCCAGATTTAGTGGGTCTGTTCTTGTCTTGAGCAGATGGGTACCAGACCACAAAAATGTGACTCACTGCTGAGGCTTCATTTGTCTTAATTTTCAGTATGGAACCAATAGGTAGGAATAGAAAAATATTTTCAAGTATCTTAGAAATTCACTTTATTAAAATAAATGTCTGCCTCTTCCTCTGTTGTAGGGAGGATCTGATCTGATTATTAACAGCTATGGGCCTGTCACAAAGACTAATGGCAAGAAAAGGTGGCTGTTCTTCCAAGATACTAAGAAGCCGAAAACTGAGGAGGTAATTGCTCTAAATGGGCAGAGATGCACAATCTTTACTGTAATACCCTCTTTGCAAAGGAAGATATATGGTTTTCTGTTTATGGAAAAACATCTTTAGTGGTCTTAGTATTAATTGGATAGTTTCAGTTGTGTGAGGTTAATGGTGTTCTATCTCACCGTAGTAAAGTCTTACAGAAATTCCATTTTCTGACAGATATTGTTGTTGGGATACTGTGACTCTTTGCAGTTGGCCGACATTGTAACTCTACTGTTAACTGATTGCTTACTTCCCTTTTCCTTTGCATCTATGAGCAGAAAGATTTCTGTGTACTTTGCATTGCATGAACTACTTCTGCAGAGACTCTGTATAAATGTAAATACAAATTAAATATGTATTTACAGATAAAAAGAATATCAAAATAGAAAGACTCCTTTCCTACCTGGCAGCTAAAATTTTTGTTGGCTGAAGAGAAACAAATGAGGGAAACTAGATGATATACCCAAAATACTGAGAAAATTTAGAACCTGAATAGAGCTCTCTGGCTTCTGAAATTGTTGGTCTGGACATATTTGCTATTTGGCTGAGAAAAAGAGCAGTTTCAAACTGAAGTGTAAACCAAATATTGACATTACTATGCAAATTCATACTTATGGAGCATATAACCGTTCTTCATTGCATTTTAACTTGCATTGTGCTCTTGTGTGTTTAAGAATTAGAAAATCTTGATATCCATGTTGTAAAATCATATTTAAAAATATTTCTACACTCAGCTGTGTATTTCTGATGCCTCTATATGAAAAATATTTGCTATCACTCAAGGCGTAATGCTTAAAGAACTTGCATGAGAGAATAGGAGGGAGCTCTACCAAGTGTGTTTTTCAAATACTCTTCACGTCTTTCCAGTGAAATATTTTTTTATTAGCCATGCTTATCTTGAAGGATTATTTCATCGACTGTGGAGAAGTACGAGCAAGGCTTGAGACTGATTCTTTTTAAACTGTAGGAAAGCCCTGAGAGAAGCATTCTGGTGGCAGGGGAGGCAGGAAATGCAGTAAAAACCCAGGTAATATCTCAGCTCTTCTGAGCAGTTGTGTGTGTTTTGCAGCCGCAGCGGAGGCTGGTGTGTCTGTACCAGCCGGGCCCCCCCGTGCTGCTGGGCCAGGACGGCTCCCCCGGACCCCAGCCCAGCTTCCCGGGCCCCTTCGACACCGAGCACTCGGCCAACAGCGAGGGCAGCCACGAGACCGGCGACTCCGGCCGCTTCTCGCACGAGTCCCACGACGAGATCCACCTGTCCTTGGTGCCCGGGGCCACCCCACCGGGCTGCGGCCCCTTGGCCAGCAGGGACTGCCCCGCAGTGAGCCGGGCCAGCGGCTGTGCAGAGCCCCCACTGCTGCTCCCTGCTGCCCACTGCCCTCTGCAGGGGCACCCCCAGTGACCCCGGACCTGCGCGGTGTGTCTGTTCGAAGGACAATGAACAGCGAGCCAAAGCTTCGTGGTGGAAAGCCTGACTAACCTAGCAGGTGATCCATGCTTCTGTTGAATGTTGGGGTTTTTTTTTTCATGTATTTTGGTTTGTTTTTTTTAAAAACTCACTCATTTTGAATGTTCAGTGGTCAAAAAAATGTGAAAGGAGTGAAGATTTCTAACTAAAGTTTAAAATATGTCACTGGAGCAAAGGGAAGGCTGTTGGCCCTTTTGCTGACTATCTACCTCAGTTTGCCGAGAGGTGAACTCTGAATGACGACTGCTTTACCTCATTTGTGTTGTAGTTGGTCCCAGCTATGGAACTGATGATACTTCCTAGTAGTGTTGTTTTATTTTGGGGTTTTTTGTTTTCATCCCCCCTGCAGCTGTGTGTTGAGAGAGTGTGTGTGTGAGTGTGCATGTGTATGTACTCAGTGATCAAGGAGTTGTATAGGTTGGTGGACAAGATTGTTTAGCTGAAGCTCTGTCTTTAAAAAGAAGGAAACCTCAGAGTATAAAAATGTTATGATTTCATGTGATTGACACAGAGTATGTTAAAAACTGGGAGAACTGGAACTTCCACGTATACAGTCACATGAAATCTTTTGTACCTCTTGATTTCTTAGACCCTCGGTAAGCCTAGGACAGTGCCTTTCCCCAGAAACCTGTGCTAGCAGCTGCTGGCAGCATATATGCTGCATCCCTGGGGCTCTGGGACATGCTGGATTCCCCACAAGTATTGCCCCTGTATTCACAGTTAAGGCTAAAAATCAAAGCAAAATTAAGAAGTACTCAGCATTTTCAAACAGCTTGGCTTTGCCTGAGAGTTATGGAATAGATAGGAATGCTGAGTATTGCAGTGTCACAATTCTTCTTAGCAGTGGTGCCTTGCATTATATATTATGAAATTACTGATTTGCCTTATTCCTTTTTAGTATTCATAAAGTTCCTTTAGTGTACAGAAAGATGCCTTAAATACTTCTTAGATGTTTTAAGTAAACAGTAACATGAGTTTATATTTCATTTGTACCCATCTTTGAGTGCTGATGAGCAGTGCTAGCATTGTAGTGTGTCTGAGAACTGTTGTTAGGATGCAAAACTGCTCCTTGCCTTCACCTAGTGTGCTATTAGCCAGGAATTTTAGCTCAGGGAGTGACTTTACTTATATGTCAATCTAAAACTCTGATCAGGCTACCATGAGAAATAAAAAGCCAGAGCTTTAGTTGAAGAGTCTGTTGAAAGAGGTGAGTACTGCTACTTCCTCGAACCCATGCAATTCCTGTTTTATACTACCTCCTTTAAAAATTGTTCTAGTGGGTTTTTTATTTTGTTGTTGTTGTTTTTTCCTGTACTCAGGGAACAGTTTGTTACTTTTAAGCTGCCTCACGGAAACGTGGAGCAAACGGACAGGGTATCATTTTGTGTTTTAATAGGAGAGAGCGAGAGACAGGGAGGAGGCTGGAATCATCCAATGTTATAACTTGCCTGTATCTATATCCAGTTCTCTTCTCACTCCTCCTCTTTCCCTGTTCTACTTAAAAATAAAACAGAAAGAAAGAAAAAAGAAAAAAAAAAATAGGCATATGTTTTTACTTTAAAAAATGGTTTAAAATATAATGTTGTGAGAAATCAACCATAGGAACTCCTGGCTCTATTTAAGTCTGTCAGACTGTCCCACTGACTTTACTGGTGCTGGGATGTCACCTCCAGATGTGCCAGGCTGACTCCTGTGCTGCTCCTCAGCATCAGTAGGTGGTCAGAAGCTGTGGGTAAGCCCTACTCTTGTGGTTGGACTGTGCTGAGGAATCGGGCTCTGGTTCCTGGAGCTCTTTCCCTTGGAACTGTTGCCAGTCCTGAAGCAAGCAGTACACATTCACCTCTCCCTAACAGTGTTGATTCAAGTGCTTGAAGAATGATCTTGTACCAAAGACTTTCCTGTGGAAGAGAAGGAAGCCACATATTGTCCAAAAGGAATTGAACTAGTTAAAAAGCTATAGGTTTGAAGAGCTGAGTACATTTTATTGTATGAGTAGTTACTAACAAAAACCAATAGGGCTTCTTGATTGTAGTAGCCGATTGCATAGGTGAGTTGTATGCTTCAACAATTTTAACTACCTTGTTGTTACAAGAGCCTTTAAAGAAAGTTATAATGCCAGCAGATATCTCCAAAGAATTCCAAGTGTAATTTTTTTCTCCAGCATGTAGTCAATGAACAGTACAGTATTAAGAAAAATATTTTTTAACAATTTTTTATCTACTTGCTGAAGAAAAAGAAAACCTTTTCACCAAAGATTTATTTTTGGTCTTGTCAGAACGTGTAGTGTACAGCAGAGTACTGTTTTTAGTTAGGTAAAGTGTGAATTAATCAAAACTAGAGTAAGAATGTGTAACTGTAGCATGAAGTTTCACACTTCATCTTTCAGAGTAGCCTCTTGTGTTAGTTGCATTCAGAAAGAGCTGATATGCAGATGGTAACTGCTTCTCCAAAGACTTGTTTGCTGTAAGTACTGGCAATGGGGTATAATTTTATGATAAATACTGTAAATCCTAAACTCTTCCTTCCAAAGACCCATTCTGTAGTTTAACTTATGGATAATCTGAGAGAAACAGACTTCATATAAAATCTGCCAAGCTTATGTAGATGCTTGAAGTTCAATAGCCAAAGAGTTGAAAATACTCAGTGTTTTAGAGAGCAGCACATCCAGAACTGGATTAATCACTTAATGTTTTATCAAGGTACTTCTTATCAGCAAATAAAGAAAACCAAAGATATTTAAGGTTACCTCAGCATATAGGCAAGCTTAGTTAGGCATTAATTATTCTGTCTTTTTCTTTATTTTTATGTTAACCAAATATAAAACACTTCTCCAGAACCCAGTCTACATTCATATGCTTCCCTTTGGCACAGTCCTGATTACCACAGAACAAAAATCCTCTCCTCAAAATTCATGGCCTGGTACTAATATTTCACAATTTGTGAGAGATAATTTGTCTTATGATTGAAAATGCCAACAAGTTAAGCAAAGGAATATACAAAAAAATGTAGAATTTGATAATGTCTCCATTAAATTTAAAAGCAGAATCAGTCCTTCATAATTGTAACAGTGCAAAATGTAAAAGTCTAAATGTTTCATGTCCTTGAAACCAATGCATGTAATTATAAATATAATCTTACAGATGATAATTTTTTTCAAAGTTTATACCTGTGGCTGTCTAAGGAATGAGTTTTTCACTTTGTTCATTCCATTTGCCTAGAAAGAGCTGGCAGAACACAGTAGGCAGATTGGTTTCAGGTTTTCCAGGTTTTTCTTATAGGTTATGTCTGTAGAAACTGGGTTCTGGAGAAAAAATATAATTTCTTAATTATGAATTTTACTAAATATGTTCTGGAATACAAACATAAATGTGGAATTTAGTGTTACACTATGTGAGTTGATTTTGTTTGAGTGTAGTAAGAACTATGGGGCCATGGCTGGTGTAATGAGTGTATGTGCAACCTTTGTTTAAAAAAAAAGACAAAAATGTTACTATTGATATGATTTGAAAAGCATCAAAACTTACAGAGGAAATCTCAAAACTGACTCCCCATGGTGGTGGTGTTTGTCAGAGAGGATCTGCCCTTCAGTGCCACAGAAAGGCCTGGACCAAAACTGAATGCTCAGTCTGCCCACAGCTGTGCTTGTGTGCTTTCCTCATATTTAACAAATACAAAGCACTGCCATCTTTCAGGAGTTACCCAGGATTGGGAATGTGTATGCTGTGCAGGACAGGGCACATCACTTGGTTATTCTTAATAGCTCTGCTAATGTAGGAGAAAAATCTACATGTCACTTTCAGTAATTTGCTATATTAGCTCTCCATTTTTTTGATAACTGATGATATTTTTAACAGAATAGAGGATCAAGAGACTGCTTTGCCTATTTTTAATTATTTTTATAGTTCATTCCCTCTCTGGGTTTAGTCCCATGTTTTAGATATGAGCTTCATCTTGTTTGCCTTTTTCAAAACAGGTTCCTCATCCTGTTTCTTTTTAAGCCAATGGGAGAATTAATTTGTATTTCAGTTTGCATAGTCTGGACAAACAAAATAAGCTTTTATTTGTTTTTAAAATCTTCACAGTACTATTATTTTTAAAGGACAGAAGTCTTAGATGGTTAAAACTCCCACCTGCAAATGGATTTTTGTAAGGTAAGTCACCATGCATTCTCTCTACCTCTCCATGAATCCAGTATTAGCCTGCAGTAAACACTGAGTTTTCCAAGTCAGTTTACCTCTTTTTCATTGCAAATCAAGTCAACTTGAATGACTTCTCATTTGCTGCAGCCTGGGTCTGCACAAGCACTGTTACTTACTGCTGGCTCTCAAGAAAATGCTACTCTGAGCAAACTCTGAGCTTTAGTTCATGTTACGAATGTTTGTCCATTTAATGAAGTTCATGCAGGGAAAAGTCCATCTCCCAACATGGGGAACATTGGTAGGTTTTGCAGGGCACTCCATGTTTAGCCAAAAATCCCATTCATGGCAACCACAGAGAGCTGCACAGGTGTAATGCTGGTGGTATTTCACAGAAATCAGTTTACCCACATAATTCTCATAAAATTGAAAGCAGAATTACACTTAGTAATTGCTGAAATGCTAGCTGTTAGCTTGAACAATTGTTACACATTTGCCAGTTGCTGCAGCTGTGCAAATGGCAGGCAATCTCTAGAGCAGAGGAATTCCTGTCTGCAGGAAATACTGAGCACCTTTCCAAAATAACACTGTGTAGTATTTTGGGATCTATGTTTCAAAAGCCACAGTTCTTCAATACAAGTCCAAACCCAAATCACTTTCTGTTAACAGAGAAAAGAACACAAATTCAGTTTGGCTTAAATGTAAGTTTATTTCTTTGAAATTCCTCCAGATTTATGCTGAGCCCACTCCTGACTGTCTCAAAAGGGATATAAAAACATGCTTAAGGCTTTGCTGTGTTGGGCCCTGTGGTTCCATTTGGGCTCCTTCAAAAAAAGAAATCTTCAGCTTTTCATGGTTGCATATACTCCCATTGCATCTGCCTGGTGTGTTTTCAGTGAAGACTGACTGTATATGAAAAACTGATTTATACAAAATGTTGCTTTTTTATTGTTTGGCTTTTGTTTTTGTTTTTGGGGTTGGTTTTTTTTTTTTTCAAGTTGTGAATGAATTGCCAGTGTGGGAGCCAGGTGTGTATCTGACATTGTGGTGGTCTGGGTCCTTTCACTCCGTGTGCCATTTTCTTCTAAGGGCAGCAATGGCTGACTGGCTAATGGAGGATGGAGCTGAATTGTATTAATTTTATATTTGTCTCAGGGGATCAGCTCCATGAATTCCATTGCATGAGGGAAGCTAATGTTTGCCCTGATCTGAATGTAACTTTTTAATGTCTTTAAAAAACTATTTTGTTTAATAACGTGGAGTTGTTTTTCTTTTTCTAGCAGTCTAGTAAATGTTACCTAGTGTGTTGGTTAATTTTTCCCCTCCAGGGTTGTTTATATACTACCCCAAGGTCATGCCAAAAAATAATAGAAGTTTAAATGCCAAATGTTTATGAAACTGCTGTCTAAATACTGATTGATTGCACAGTTAAAATAAAAGTTTTCCTTAGTAAAAATGTTATTCAATACTTTATTTCTAGTGTCTCTGAGGAGTGGCTCAAAGCAAGGAAGATAAAAACTGCAGCACCTCATTTCAGGCTGAGCTGATAGGAATATTGTTGGCTCTTGAAGTCATAAAAAGGGGTAGACAGTAAACTGAATTATTGTTGAATTTCATAGATCTTTCCCAACCATATATTCATTTATCACTTATGTACCTGGAATTATTTCTCACCTAAATCTCTGTGTCTCACTGCTGAACACCCATGCAAGATCTCTGTTCTGCTTTATTTTCATGGGGTGTGAAACACGTGGTTCTCAGTGCTCTCAAAAGCCTGGAAAAAGGAAAGCTGCTGACAAAGCTGCACTGCTGAGTTTCCCCAGCACATTTACACCAATGTTCAAAGTGAGACGGGACTGAAAATGCAGCTGCTGTTGGTCAGAAGGCAAACTGCTGCTCTTACAAAGGACTGCATTCTAGATGGAAGTCAATCCAGTTCAGTTAGTGAGGAAGTTGTGTTCTGGAGGGATTAAATGGTTTCTGTTCTAGCAGTTTGATCACTGATTGCCACCTGAGAGCAACAAGAACTTGGCTGGGCAGTTGAGGGAGTTCAGTCCAGAGCTGGATTTGGAGCAATGGTGCCCATACAAACTACTGGGAATGAAACCACAGAAATGATTGCTGTCATTTACAAGGCCTCTAGGGAGACTAAAATCAAAACATCAGTGGAAATGGAATCTTGCAATACTTGGTAGGTTTGATTTCGGTTTTTGTCTATGTTTTTCCCTAAAATATTTGAATTCTTCTTTACTCGCATTGGATATACTTAATGAAGAAGGAAAGATATTCACAGGTGTTTTGAAACTTTGAAATCCCAGTATTGGGAATTGAAGATCTGAAATAAATGTCTGCTGACTTTTTTCCGTGTCCAGGAAATGACTGTTTCTGAATACATTTACTTTTAGTTCTTATTCTGACCATCTGTAAGAGGCATGGGCCCTGTCACATTCAGGTGCCCCTAACAGAGGGCATGCTGTTAACACCCCTGGCAGTCAGAGCTTTTCTGCTGATCACTTGGGATGCCTGAATTCTGCAGTAGAACCATGAAGTCTCTTTCCCTTTGAATTCTCAGAAGACAAAGGAAATCCCAAAAGCCTCATCATGCTTCCTTATGAATCACAGCTGTTCCTACCTGCAGAATCTGCTTATAGACCAGTTCTTCCTGGCTTATATGACATTTATCCCTGGGAGTTTTACAGCACCACCTGTGGAGATTATTTATAAAACCAACTCTAATCCAAAATTCTTATTCCTTATGTTCAAATATAGGAACACTGAAATATAGTTATTGAGAGGTAATTGAGAAAATTAGACCAATGCTGAAAAAATTATCAAATATTTTAAGAGAGTATTCATAAAAAAAATGAATAAATCCTAAATAGAATAAATAATTTACCTTTCAAAAGATAACAATTTCAACTAGCTAGGGAACAGGCAATCTTGGACTGTGCAGTGATACTAAGTTTTATCAGTGCAATTCACCAGAGATGTTGATCTTTCTCTAGTTAAGAACAGGAACCAACTGCAGTTTCCAGTTCTGTTACTGCTGGTTAGTACAGGTTTATTTTACAGCCCAGGATCCTTGTTCTTAGTAGCAATAATTGATCAGGAAACCTCCATCTTCCAAGTGGCTCCTTAGGAAGGAAACAAGGAAAGCTTAGAAACATCTCTTGGTTTGGGATCTGCCGCTGTGCTACCTGCCTGCAGTCTGCCACCACCTGAATGTCACCAAGCCGAATGTCTGTGCTACACACAGGTGAGTGCTGTGGGCCACTTACACTGAATGACCACGTTCATTGAGGTGACAGCATTGCTATTTCTTTGTTTAGTGCATCAGTGACAACGGTCTACAGTCTTAGCTCATCTGTTTTTTGGATAAAATTATCAATGCCTTGGAATATGAAGGCCAGCTGGGCTAAGAATCTTCTTTTTGCCCAAACCAAACTTCACATCTAGTTATGTATGAAAAAAGACCTCTGCTTTCCTTTCATTTATTTAAGTTACTTCTCTGAATTTTTGCAAGTAAATCCAGTTGGGTTTTCTATTTGGGGATGCATAAACATTTGTTTTCTGTAGGATTAAACTCTGCCTTGCCTTATTTCTGATAACATGTTGGCGCTGTGCAGCCCAGCCTGTTTTCCCTCCTTCCTTCATCTGCAGTCATGGCTTAGCATTGGTTGGACAGTAAAGCACATCCTCTGTAAGAGAGAAGCTGTAGGTGCTAATGTTGCTGCTGTCCATGTTACAGGGTCCTACTCTTTCTATAACTCGTGTATTAAGCCCTGGCTTCTCTTTTTCCTCCCTACACAGCAAACAAGATGGCATTTGAACCCCTCTCTCTTCACATATTTGCAGGTTAAAGCCCCAGGTAAACACATTCAGATTTGACAAGGAGAGCTCAAATAGTTTCTACCTGAAAGAGGAGTGTGAGCTTTATTTAAATCCTGTGATTTAAATCCTATTTACACAGGAGTGCACCTTTAAGACATACAGAAAATATAAATAATTTAGGATCTAGCTGTGCTCAGTGACGGAGATGCTGTGCAGGGACATCCCTGGTCCATAGGATCACCCCTGGCTGCCAGTAGAGGACTGGCTCTGACCTCTGAGAGTCTCCTGCCCCTCCTGGAGTGTGAGTTCCCTTTTGGCCTGCAAGAACCAGCTGAGATGGTTTTCTGGCAGTGCTGCCAAGTGACCCAAGTTCCTCAGAGCTTCTCTGGAGAGATGACTCAAGTGTCACTGGAAGTTGACCAAAATTCCAGGTGGGTTCAAGGGGTGCTGGATACTGTAATTATCCACAGTTTTGAAGGGTGGAAGTAAATTTTTATGGGCGATGGAAGATAATGTTTCCTATTATACTCTGTGGAACATTTTAAATCACTGCCTAAAACACTGGATTCTACTTTAGCTGGAAATAAAATGGGGACTCCCCAGAGCTCCTGTTAATAGAATGGTTTTGAATTTCCTTTTATCTGCATAGCAATTACACTGGGAAAAAAAAGATTTTCATGAGTAACGCAGCAGATTTCTGGCTAGACTGCCAGGCTATTGCACCACATGAAAGCAGGAAGTGTTGCATACACTGCAGCTCACTACAGCCTTTTAACAATTTGCAGTTTGGTGTGCTGGTCTAGGAGATTACCCCCCCTGGTTGCTGAAAACTATCACCAGGGGATAAGTGGCAGACCTCAACTATGCTGCCTCCTCATTTTTTGCAGTTTACAGACACAATAGCATAAAACAATCTCACTGAACTACTTGCTCATAGCCTTCCTTATGATAGGTTATGCAACTGAAGTTGGAAGTAAGATACAGCACAGACTATAAAATAATAATAATAATCCATTGAAATTATTCATGCTAGCAACCATCCTGCCTTGGAATAGGACCTGAATATTTAAAAATCAGTAACAGCTTGCTCAGTCTCTACCAAATAAAACAATCTGGCTTTGCTTTACACAAAACCCACAGTCAAGGCAGAATGAATCCCTTGAGATCGAGATTTTCAGCTTCAAAGGATAAGTAAACCCCAGGCTTGAGTTTCTAAGTATTTAAATTAAAATTCTTCTGATAAATCAAAAGCAACACAACCTCTAGTTCATAATAGGAAGAATTCTGGCTTTTAAAACACTTTAGAGAAAAATGGCTATATTAAAGAGAAAAGCACTCTCATTTTTTATAAGCTGCTTCTCCACCTCTGTGATGTAGCCAGGGTAGGATAAAATCAGTGAAGAAGGTCAGAGTGTTAGAAGCCATTGTAGCAGGGCTGACAATCCCAGCCAGTCCCCAGGAGTTCAGAGTCCTCTCTCTGCTGGGCTGTGGAGCACTGGCCAGGGCTGGGACCCTGGCACCCAGCAGTGCTGGCTGGGTCTCAGCCCCATTTATAGTGGGGATGATTGGAAACAGCCTTTTAATAGCAGCACTCTGCAACTTGGTTTAGCATTCAACAAGGTTTTAAGAGTTTGTGATGATGTTTCTTTTCTGTAGCTCAGCTGGGCCAAAACTTAGAGCCCAGCCCTGCAGTTGCAGATAAGAAAATTACAGGATCTCCAGCTGTATAGCATCCTAAAACCTCTGCCTCTAAATTTCAGATTTGGAATTGTCCCCACTAGACATAATACACACCAAGTAATTTAATCCAGTTTGGTGTTTGCAGACAGATAGTGCATATCTTTTAAATATTTCTACATTCTTCTCTTGAAATCCTGGATTTCATGTGAATTTTTGCCTGGGGATTAGGGAGGCTCCTGTCAGATGTAATGGGTGAGTGCAGCATCTATGTAACTAGGTCACGGTGTACTTAGGCATATTTAGTTATCTCTTCTTGTGTTCTTCCCTACTTTAGTGGCACAATAAACAAAAGAGAGAATGAAGTTAGGTTTATTGTCTCCTCTCTAAGGATAGCAAAAGAGATTTCATGGTGGAGTTTTTTTGCTGCATTTTCTAACAATGTTTGTGATTTTAATTTTTTTCTTTTCTCATTTTGCATTTTGTAAACAAGGAAGTGCAGGAATTAAATGCTTCCCTCTCTTTTCATCAGAACCACAATAAACAGGAAAATGCAAAGGATTCAAGATGATGATCCAGAAAGAGCAAGAAATTGCATTTCTTTCCTTTCCCCACAGAGTGTCCCCCTTTCACTGTTCCTTGCTCAACAGGCGACCCTCTCAGAGTAGGCCAAAGTCCATTTTGCAGAGAAGCCTACAAAGGTTACTTAAACATGTTTGTCCCTTTCTAAAATGCATTATATTGCAGTTAACAAGACAAACTGAAAGTTCCCTTTTACTTATCACAGTGGTCTTATCTGTCTTGGTGACTTGAAGATCAAATGAGGTTTTTTTAATTCATATACACACACACACTGGATTTCTTGTCTTTTGTTCTTTGCCTTATATATAGCTGTAAATACAATAATTAAACTTAAGTTCCCAGATAATCAATATCATCTTTATATTTTAATTCTTTAGGTACTAATTAATTTTTATATATTGGATGTACAGTTTTATAGTTTAAAACTATTGGAAAATGGTAGGTTTTAACTTTGTAAGTCATGTGTTGTTGCCAAGAATATCTGAGTACATGAAAACTTTTTTCTGAAATACTTCAGCATATACATGCTTTAGATGTAAGCTGAAAAAATAAAGGTGCACTCAAAAAAAAAAAAAATCAATTAGTTTCACTAGGTTTCATAACTAAGAGCTTACTTTGAACTTCAAAAATTTTGTTCCAGTATAGATAGACACTAGAGTGGCCTTTGTACAGCCAAGACATTTTTTGATCAGTTCACTAATAACTTGTCTTGCAAAGTTTATAAAAAATGTGTTTCATCAGCCATATGATTAGACAATGGCATGATCATTCTCAGACTTGTGACATATGGAAGAAAACTAATGTAATGGGCTACAGATAAAAACGTACATTCTTTCATGGATAAATTCATAAGCCAACAATTTTTTTTCACTTTTTTCCTACAAACAGTTTTGTATTCATTTCAGACTGAAGTTAAACATGAACAAACAATTAATTAGATCCTGTTTTGATTTTGTACTTTGTATTATGTGGCTAAGTGGCTAGTGCAGTAGTTTAGAGAGTTCTAATTTTTGCTGATTAAAAGCAGAAACGAAGCAGACGTTCTGGTGAGGTCTGGTTTACATGACCAGAACAGATGCAGCATTCACCAGCAGGCAGAGCAGTTTGCACTGAAATGGCTTCAATGACTCATGCTCGAGCTGTTTCAGTTACAGCTACAAGCCCTTAGGTTGGCAGAGATGCTCTGCATCTGACTGATCCACAATGAACCCGTTTAACACATTGCCCCAGAGTAGTACCAGCTGCACAACCAGCCAGGCTAAAAAAGCACCAAAAACACATCTCAGTGTAACTTATAAACATGCACGTGCTCAGTTTTACTACCAACAAAGGGAGGTGTGGAGGAGGAGAACAAATGAGTCTGGAGCAGGCTCAGAACAACAAACCCAGATTTTTAGTGTTGTCTCAGGCCTGACAAAAACTCCCTCCAGCCTTGATAAACAATCCTATTTATCATAGTGGTGCTGTGAAACATGTACAAGGTTGTAGAATTAGCACTTAGATTTGTATAACATGAAAAGAGGACTTTTAGAAAAATGAATTATTGTATTTTTTCTCTCATAGCAAGTGGGTGAATTGAGTCTACTGATGCTGGAATGCTGCTGCAAGCCAAGACTATTGCAATCCAAGTTTCCTTAAATGTGTCCCTTTTTTCCCAGCTCAACACCTTCTATCCAGGAGGGAGAGACTACTGGCTGCTCAACTAGTGTGTCCATATGCCAGGAAAGCTGCCCAGGTGCTGCCAGATGCTGGACCTTGGCACTGCCCTTCTGCAGGAGCTGCTGGTCTCCAGTCCATGCCCATTGCACAGGGCCTGATTTCTCTCTGTGTAGGAAATCTTCTGCAATGAGCTGGTAAATCAGAATAGAGCTTTGTATGTATTTGTGAATTTTCTGTATTTTCAAACATACATTGCTTACATGAGAGCAAAACATCTGGATTTTCCCGTGGTGCTGGAAGTTGCACAGTTTACACAGTTTAGCCAGTTTCTGGCTTTTTTTCTTCTGATGTCATACTTTCTTTTTTATTTCCTAATTTTGTTCCTCTGAGACAGTATCTTGGCCTTCATAACACCAAACAGAATAACTCTTTCATTTTTTTCCTTTTCAGAATTCCTTGAACATCAGTACATTTCTCTAAGGTGTTTATATTTTTTCCACTAGCACTTCTGCATACATTCATATGTGGTCAAAATGGGCTTCTGTGCTCTGCTATTCTGTCCTCCTGAGATATGCAGTAGATACACAGGAAAAAAAATGCTAAAATGCTGTTAAGGATCCAAGTCTAATCGATATTTGTCTCCTGAAATGTTAGACCGTGTTGAATGTTCAGATGCTATGACAACAATTAATAAAAAAAATTTCCTCTGCCTTCTGGTATTTTGCACAAGAAGCTCTTTTGATAGCCTTCTTTTTAACCTGAATTCAGATGGGAAAGAACCAAGAAGATATCAAACCAACTCCTCCATACTTAATAACATTGTTAGGTCTGATGAATGGTTGAAGGTCTTCACATGGTTGAAGTTACTGTTATCTCACCAAATCCACCCTTTTCAGTCAGGATTGGTTTTATTGAAAAAGTATTTGTTTGTTCTCAGCTGAGGGAGGAAGAGTATTTGGTTATTGCTAAAAAGAAGAAAATTATTTCAGAATTACATCATTACAGTTCAAAACGACTTTGGAGGTCTTGAGTCTAGCCTCCTGCACAAGGCAAGTCTAACACTGAACTTGGACCAGGCTGTTCTGGGTTTTGCCCTGTTGGAAGCTTATTTCAATTTATGAGTCTTAATTTTTCTGTCACACTCTTCTGTGAAGAGCTTTGGCTCTCTTTTCTTGGTAACTTCCACTTAGGTATTGGAAGGTTTCTAATTACCCCTAAGCCTTCTTAATTAACGCCAGCTTTCAAGAGTAAGAAATGGAGTAATTTTAAGGACAACCAATGAGCAGTGAGACTTATCAGGTGGTGAACAGTGTGTCATAATGAAAACTTCTGTAGATTTTTTGGGAAATATTTGGGATGCTGATGTAGCAGGCACCTGAGCCAGTGAATTAGCTTCTTTCAGACAACACATCAGCTATTTCCAATGAGAGTTTAGAAGTGAATCCAACAGGATTCTCAGACTGCCTACAAAAGACCTGAGCCAGTTAAAAGCTGAATTTGGATGAAGAGCAAAACTGACATAATTTTTTGCAACTAGAGCAGTGGGTTAAATCTGAATTCCCAGCTCCCATTTCTGATGCAGACAATCTCCCCGTAGGAATCTTTATAGACTCAGTGACATCAATCTGCGCATCCATAATTACAGTCTACATGCCATTACACGGCAGCCGTGCGCAAAGCTCCTGCAGCCCTGGGAGAATCTGCTGGGCCTGCAGCAAGCTCTGCCACAGAAAATGCAAATCTCTTCACAGATAAGGCACATCTTCCTCCAAATATAGACAAGCTCACACCCACCTAGCTAATAACAGGCTCTACTTCTCTTCAGTAAAATTACACAAAATCAAGCAGCACATCCCATGAGAATACTGGCGGTGCGCTGTACTTTGAGGTACGCACATCTGGGATGGCTGCAAAGTGAGAGACTGAACAAATAAAAACGATGCCTAGGGAAGGACAGAAATCAACATAAATTGAATTACTTTCTCCACTTTGCTTTTGCATTTTGCATGTCTAACTAAGTAATAGCCATGCCAATACCTAAACCTTTACATGAAGATAACTAAAGTGTTCAAAATACTGGGGAAAGTATCAAGTCTCCATCTAACAAGTAGATACATAAAGAAATAGCACCACCAAGTATTTTGAAGTCAGGCATGTAAGCAAACCCCATAGTGTACAGCTGAGCACTTTTAATCCTTATAGAGAGAATTAATCTTTATTCAAATGGTACTTTCAATGCAGTTGATTAACAATTTCGATCTAGATCAAGAAGACGCTTCAGAAGACGGGAAACTGAGGTCGAACGTGTTTGCAGAAAATGACACCCCGTGTGTTTCCAAGGGTTCCGCAGGGTTCACCGACGCTGTGAGGGCACCGGCTGGGCCCAGTGGTTTGTGCGGTACCCCAGGCCGGCGGTGACCCCTGTGTGTGGAGCCGCTCCCTGCCCAAGGTCTCCCTGCCGCCCGGGAGCCGCCGGACGCGGTGTCCCACGCTGCGGGCACCGGCCCGCGTGGGCCGGGAGAACGGGAGCCGCAGCCCGGGGCGGCCGGCGGGCGTGAGGCACGAGCCGAGCCGCGGAACCACTGGCGGCCCCAGAGCGCGGCCCGGACCCGGAGCCGGCCAGCGGCTCCCCTCGCATAGCAGCGCCTGCCCCGTTCCTGCCGCGCCCCCGCTCTCACGGGCACTGCCGGCTCCAGCCCGTCCCACGGCTGTCCCGCGGCCGGACCGAGCCCCGGCGGCGGCGGCGGCGCCTTTGTTGGAGCGGCGGCGCGGCCGGGCCGGCAGTCCCACCGCGCTCATGGCGGGAGCGGGGGCAGCCCCGCGGCCGCTGCCGCCCCTGCGCGCCCGGGAGCCGGCGGGCAGCGGGGGCTCGGCGCGCTGAGCGGCGCCGTGTCCGGCGGGGGCGCTGCGCGGGGCCCGGCAGCCCCGGCGGCGGGGGCCGGGCGAGGCAGGAGCCCGCAGCCCGCGGGGGCCCTGCCCGGCGCGGCTCGGCGCTCCGCGGACCCCCGGGCGGCCTCCGGGCAGCGGCGCTCCGCTCGCTGGAGCCCGCCTGGCCTGGCCCCCGCCGCGGGCTGCAGCGGAGCCCTCCCGCGCCCAAACTTTGTAAAGTCTCCTAGCTCCGCTGCTGGGGCGGCGGCGGCGGCTACGGCAGCAGCGGGCGGGGGCGGCGGCGGAGGAGGCGGGGGCGGAGGGGGCGGGGTGCGGGCCGGCGGCGGCGGCAGCAGCAGCATCAAAGAGCCTCGATTCTTGCCGCCTTGGGAGCCATGCGCTGCTGTCTGTAATGTCAGCGGAACAGGAGAAGGACCCCATCGCGCTGAAGAGATCCCGAGGTACGGCGAGGGCTGGGCCGGGCCCGGGGGCGGCCGCCGCTGGGGCCTGGCTCCCGTGCGGAGCGCTGGCCGAGCCGCGGGATGCGCGCACCGCCGCTGCCCGCCGGGTCCCCGAGCCGCGCAGCGCGGGCCGCGCCGCCCCCGCCGCGCTCCCTCCCCGCGGCTGCGGCGGGGCCGGCGGTGCGGGGCCGCTCGAAGTTTGGTCGGTGGGGCCCGGCCGGGCCCCGCGGGCTCCCGCAGCCTGCGGGCCTTGAAAAGCAGCCCTGGGGCTCGCTGTGCGCGCAGGTGTGCCCCGCGGGGGAGGGCGGCGTGCGGTCCTGTCTCCTGTGTGTCTGGGGATGTGCGGCACATTAGTATGCAGCGAGCATACTGCTGGTGCAAGGGAATACGGCGGCAGTGCCACATGTCCGAGTTCGTGCTGATGCAGAGCTCGTAAATTACACTTGAGTGTTCGCTCTTCTGCCCCTAGTCCTGCCTCCTGTGCTTGAGTCTAGCTGGCGTTTTGTCTTTCCCTTTTCGGAGAAAAAAAAAAAAATCGAAATATTGTTCTTTACTAATAGCACTGGTGTGTGGCTCTGGTGAGGTTTGAAGTATACGTTTCTTTCAAAGGTGTATGGAGAAGGGCAGAAATGCAGGGTCTCCTCTGACTTCGGCAGTGCAGAGGACTTTAATGGCAGTGTCACATCAGCCTGCGTAGTGATGGTTGCGTCTTTATGGTCCTTAGACACAGAAATGTCTTTCTGAATGAAATAATCAAAGACAGCAGGATGGGTGACAGAGTTGGGTGAAAATCACAGCAACATTATAACATTTTCAATTTAGTGCTTCCCGTTTTCTTGTCTCCTGTTTTGCCCCTAGAATTCTATTGTTCCTGATGTTTTAAACATTTTTCTGGTTGGGTAAGTGGGAAAAGGTGTGGATTCCACGGTGCATATTGTCATTGATTTACAGTTTGCTTTTCTAAAACTGTTATAGTAACAGCTGGATTGCGAGCTTGAGAATGAGAGAATGAAAACACACAGCAGTGTTACAAAGGAGACTGGAATTCATTAGACTCCTCCACTCTCAAGCCCTGATTCTGCAAATATTTAAGCATATATGGTTTCACATGCTGGAGTTACCCACCGAGTTCCTCCTGATTACAGCTTAATATCAAAACTGTTTACAGTCTCAGGGCCACAGAATAGGCTTACCAAGTCTGGTTGAAATTAGACTATTTTTAGTTTTCTATCTATAATGAAAAGTTTATTCAGCCATTTATGTTTCTTGGGAAAATGTTCTTACTGAGATAAAGCACGGTTTAAAAAGACTCTGGAATCCATCCTCTAAAAACCTAGACAGAGATTTGTCAGTGAATATGAAAATATTCCATTCTGTATTTGCAGTACGTTAAGTATGGCATAAATTATGTGCAAAGTCTAAATCTCTTAATGTGTATACAAAACTGTAACTTGCAATTCTCCTAACTAACGCTGAAAATGTCCATCTTAGGTATGTGTGAAGTAAAAGAGAACGAGGCTTCTCTCTCCTCCTTTGCCCAAGTGTGAATGACTGAAATTAATTTTATCTGTAGTTTAATACGAGAATAGTCATCAGATATGCATTTGTATCTTTAGAGCCATGAGATAGAGGATGTCCCAGTCAAGAGGCTTGTATTTTTGCCTGAAAAATTAGTCTCAGACAAGGAATAATTTTTCATTAGTGCAGTGTTCCAAAATGCTTGGTACACCTTTAATGAAAGTCTGTGTGGTAGGTACCAAAAGTGACTTTGTGGAAAGTTTATTTTGGCTTCATAAAAATGAGCCTTATTCACTCTTTTTTGGAGGTATGCTAGGACTAACATTCTATTTCCTTTCATGTATAAATTAAATCATTATAGAACCCACAGGGAAAATATAAATTCTTAGGGCTGAATTAAATCATTGGCCTCACACAGTGAGAACTGAAAATACAAAAGCTTTATGCCTTTCCAGACACAGGACTCCCCTCTGTAAACCAAGGCATGTGAATGGCTTCACCAGTGAAATTAATTCAGGTAGAAATTGATGGAACTTGTCACTGGAATTCTAATTATATGCTTTTGAAGAATTATATCCCAGAGAGGGAATTTATATATAGTTTTATAAAGTTTTAACTTCAGCTACTGTAAGCCAGCACTTGTGTATGACCCTTAGTATTCTACTTGATCACAAATTTACTGGACAGTTGAATTTATTAAAAGAAATCTGGATATTTGGAGTATTTTGCTCTCATTGGTTGACGTCATTTATGTTTTAAGAATACAGGGACACGAACAGGAGTGTGATTTATGCAGTCTTACACTAAATTTAGTATAAACTTATAGTAACACTGGAGAAGTTGATAGGAAGTGCAGGAACAGTTCTGAGAAAATACATTATAAAGAAGATTATTTATAGAGTTGAAATTTCGGATAAATTTGCCATCATTTTTTATATAAAACTTTATGCTGTAATCATTTAGTATCTACAGGTGATGCAGTGGCAATGCTTCATAGCACACTAAGTATATGCAGGATTTTATATTCCAAATCAAGGCAAAAAGGTCACTTTTTCAAGAGTAATCCTTAGTTTCTCTGATGGTATCTTAGACCACAATAGGCTATGTGCAAGCATGAGTTTGTTTTGAGAACTTGGTGTGACATCATGCCCTTGTCTTTAAAATTCAGACTTAAAATTTGATAGATGTTGATCTGGGATATCCATGTATCTTCCTTATGTGCAATGAAAAATAAAATCAAGTATCAACAGTGACAGCTAGAGCCAAAAGGAAATTATTAAAGTAGAGGAAGAAGTGGATTCTTACTTGAAGTAGGACTGGTAAATTCCCTGAAATCTCAACAAAAATAAAAAGCAGGGAGGGATGAAGTACTAAGATGAAAATTGGATCAGGAGTATTTCAAATAACTTGGATATTATGGTCTGTGTAGTGTAGGACTGCTGCTTCCCTGTGAGAAGAGATTTTGTGTTACATTGCTGAATAGGTCTAAAGATGGTTTAGCTGTCTGCTGGGAGCAGCTGTTTAACATAGCAGTGTAATGTCATACGTTGTGCTGCTTTGCATAATAATGTTGATAATTCAGTTATCTGCAGGTTGTCTTTGCTAATGAAGACCTGTGTGTTCAGCTGGATGCTTGCATCTTGATAATGTTTGACTCATATTCTGAATATCAATTTTAAACAACAGTCAAATTTTTAGGTTGGATTGCCTACTTATGTTCTGTTACTGTATATTTGTATAAAAGAGCAAATAAGCTGTTATCTTAATGGACCTCAGAAAAAAAGAATTAAAATAGTTTATTAATAAAATTATGCTAGTACTTTAAATGTGTTGCTCTCATATCACCTGGAAATGCTTCTCATACTTCAGCTCAGGGTTTTCTTTTCATTCCCATATTGTGGCAATTTCACTTGAGCCCATGAAGACAGACTGACTGGGATAATAATGGATGTGCTAGATTTATTTTTCATCTATAGTCTAACTAGGGTTTTAAAAATGAAAGCCACAGTTTATACAAATTTGAGAGCTTGTCCCACTGTTGTGAAAGGTGAAGAGTCCCAGGTGAAGTACAGATATCTCTTTGTATTGCTCTAGGTTAAGTCTGATTGAGCAACCAGTGAAATGAGCATTCCTTACTTCTTTTTGTGCCAGGACAGTCTTGCTCAGTTATTCTATGAGGTTTCTGCAGAGGTGGGCTGGTTCACTTATTGGCAGGTGTCTTTTCACTTGGTCAAGTCTTGCATTTAGTGAAATTTAGGTTTGATGCCCTGGAGATTTGTCTAAACAACATGGCAACTTTTAAGTGTTTTTTCTTCAAGGATCTATTACTGTTTGCTTTTCCTTCATGGTGGATTGTAGCACTCTTGTGTATTGCTACAATGAGTTTGATAAATGCTGTGTCTATGTGAGTTAAATAAGAGATGAGATTTAGACATGGCTTTTTGCAGTTCTTTTGAAAGCTTTATGATTTATGCAAACAAGAAATACTTCTAACTGGTGACGTGGAGATATTAAGAACCAAGGGACAGATAAAAATAAAATAAATGGAAATGTTTATTTCCATAAGAATGAGCATGATGGGACATGAAGGTGGTAGTAGACAGAGGTATAGGAGAGATGTTAGCTTACTTCCAGATATGTGCTCCTTTAGGATTTGCAACATAAGGCACCAGAGTCAATGCAAGTTCAGTATTTGTAACAGATATCTGAGGCTGTGGTAGTTACAGGCAAACTTACAATGCAGTCTGCAGGAAAATTAATGCACTGTTGCACTGATTGACATCTTGTAGGTGGTGACAGTGGATTGGATGGGTTAGGAGGACCAGGAGTTCAGCTTGGAAGCCCTGATAAGAAAAAGCGCAAAGCAAATACACAGGTAATTCCCTTTGCTTCTTTTGAATTCTTAATAAACAGTGCACTCAAATGTTGTTTGCTGGTATGTCTGTCTCTCATTGTTCAGTATTTTGTCACAAATAGCAGCTACATACCAAATATTTCAGTTTTACTTTGAAGTTGAAATCTTCCTAAATACTAGTTATTTGCGCTGAAGTTATTTTAATCCCTGTAAGTTGCCAATGACATAGAAAGAGAGGAGTGCAGTGAGACTGCAACAACTTGTATTTTTACCATAGGGATTTGATTCTGAGACAGACTTTTTTTAATGACTTGTAGCTGTTGGTAGAAATCTGTACAGCATGAGTAGTTGCCATGAGACTACTTTTCTCCTTACTTTCATTCCTCTATGTGTAGACTTGTGGGCTAATTAATCAGTACAGTTTGTTAATGCTTTGACCAAACTCTTGGCATGGTCCACATGTGATTTTTCAAGCAAAAGCTAAGGCAGGTACAGCTCCTTTCCAGTGAATCCTTGCAATATGATGTTTCTATGCAGTTTTTCTTTCCAGAAAAGAAAGCCTCAATACAAAATATCTTAAGCAACTGGTTATCTATAGTGCCAAGTTTTCTTCTGTGTGCTCATTCAGCTTTGAGTGAGAGTATTTGTTAATTTGGTACTGCCCAGTGGAAATACCTTTATTTATGTAGGTAAAACAATTACTTTCTCTTAGGCCTATGCAGAGTCCATTGAAATGTGGATCTGTTTTCTTCATTTTTGTTTTGTTTTAAAGTAGTTATGCTGAAACCTGCTCTGAGAAATACTCAGTTAATTTACAAGATTTCACGGTTCTTTCTTGGTGGAGTTTGCTTGTGTTCTGGGATGATAATAACTCTAGAGGACATGCAGATTAGCTTGTGTTCCTTCTGACCAGTTTACAATTTGCACTGCAAAAAGTTTTTATATTTTTAAAAAGAAATGCTCAGACTTAGTTTATTAGTACTTAGGAGGAAGTGCTTTCTGTGAGCACATTTAGTGTGAGGAGGAACCTGGTAGATGTTCCCTACAGGCTAGTCTAGAATGAATTTCAATTGTAGGACTGCACTGGTGACATTTAAACACACTCTGGGCTCCATTAAATACTTGATTATGCTCTGTAACCAGAGCATAATCCTTGTGTATCGTACCTACTGACTGTGCTGTGCAGGCTGTCCACAATCACTGAATGCTCTGTTTGGTATAGAAATGTACAGCATAGAATATTCCACAGACTACAGAAAATACCAGTCTGCTGACTCCTATATTCTAAATGCCTTTTTTAGCATTATAGTACCCTTAGGTTTGTACATCCTCATAGAAGTGGGGTGTCTTAAGAGGTGTATATTCAGTAACATGAGCCCAAAATGAAATTAAGGAAATACTTCAAATCTGCTCTTCAGCATTTGGAAATACTTTGTGCATGTATTTGTGACAGTTGGATTTTTGTATTGTTGCTTCTCTTTTGTAAAAGATTATGAAATAGAAGTCACACATCAAGTAGTATTTTCAACTTTTAAAACACTGAGACTACTATAAATCACCACCTTATCTGGAGCCCAACTTCCTCTCCCGCCTCTGTACTGAAATTTCAGACAGCCTGGCAGAGTACAGTGGGTGAATTTTACACAACAGCTGAACAGTTCTTTCAGCAGTTGTAGTGCTAATCCAGAACCTTTGTGGTTGGTCTCTCTTGCAGGGACATACTAAAACTAATTAAAATGTTGTATTTAAAATATTTGTAGGGGTCGTCATTTCCTCCTCCATCTGAATATGCTCCACCACCGAACCCAAGCTCTGACCACCTTGTAGCTGCAAATCCATTTGATGACAACTATAATACCGTGTCTTATAAACCACTTCCTTCAGGAACTCCATATTTTAGTAATCCTGGTTATCCTGGCTTTGGAGGCTATAACACTTTCAGAATGCCGCCTCACATGCTGCCCAGAGTGTCTTCACCATATGGGAGTTCTTACTCCCTCAGAAATCAGCCACATCCTCTTCCTCAAAACCCTGTTGGCATGGGTTTTAGTCGACCCCACTCTTTCAGCTTTGGGCCACATGATAACCCAGGTTTTGGGAATCAGCCACCTTATAGCAGTGGTCAGATGAATCAGAATGTCAATATGCCTGCTCAGCATTTCAGGCCAAATCCTGGGGAGAACTTTGGCCATTCTGGTCAGATACCTCACCCTGATGTGCCAGCTAACTTTGGTCCTGGAAACAATCCAAATTTTCCAAATTCTCAGCTAGAGTCAAACCATTCTTTTGTTCCTCCACCAAACACGTACAACCAGACAAAATCATCAGCACAAAAGCAAGACTTTAGTCAAGGTGCAAGCAAAGCATCCAGCCAGAACACTGCTGCTCATCAACATCATCACAGGACAGAGGATGTTGTGAATCAAGGTAACAGTGACCTGAAAAATGTTACTCGAAACAATGTGGTAAATCAGGATAACAGCCATTCTAATAGTGCTGATAACACCAATGCTGGCCACTCAAATGGGACTCAGAGCAAGTCCCGGCAGCCTCGAGGCACTGCTGAAGGATGCAACTCTGAAAAGAGCAGCAAAACACCCCTCCATCCCAGTCGTCATGGACACTCATCCTCTGAACCTGTCTACCCATGTGGGATTTGTACACACGAAGTCAATGATGACCAGGATGCCATCCTGTGTGAAGCCTCTTGTCAGAAATGGTTCCATCGGATCTGTACTGGCATGACAGAGTCAGCCTATGGCCTTCTCACAGCGGAGGCGTCGGCGGTGTGGGGCTGTGACACTTGCATGGCTGACAAGGATGTGCAATTAATGCGCACGAGAGAGACTGCAGGACCACCTGCACTGAACACAGAAGGCTGACAGCCTGAAGGGGCTGCTCGTGGAGCAAATACTTGCTATGAAAATTCGGTTCCAAATTGGGTACTTCACTTTCTGCAGACAATCAGTTGTGTTTGATTGATGTCATCTTTTTTTCCCTAATCTATTTTCATTCATAAACTTCCATCTCAGCTTTTGTACTCTCAGTTTTATGTGTGCAAATGTTTTGCAGGATGGAATATTTTTTTGTTTCTGATTAAACTGTAACTGACAATTGATCGGAAGTAGGATGAGCATTGACAATATTATTGAAGGAAAAAATGTGCCTGTATGAATAGCCCTAATTTGCTAGTGTCTATTAATGTGTTAACTAACACTAGCATTTGGTGCTTGGTTTTAATGGTACTATATTTTCAAGTACTCATTACTTTGTTTTTTTCTTTTGGCATGAATGTCTGTTATTGATGTTCTTGCTAGCCTTTCTTTGAATATAGTAGAGATGACATGGAGGAATGTGCAGTACTAATAGTTGTTATTTTAGGGTAAATACAGAGAATTTTGTGCTTTTTCCTATTTTTGAAGTAAAGCATTAATGTGCTATTCAAAATCATGAATTCATGCTTAGTGACACAATGAAACCCACTAACTGTTACACATTTCTGTTTCCTTGAAAAGGCAATAATCTCTTGACTTCTCAGCAATTACTTGCTGAAGGCTCTTGCTAGGTCTTGCATTATTTGGAAATTGTTGTGAAATAGGATTAAATTGGAAAAAGAACACATGTGTTTATGAAGTCCACTGCTTTAAATCTAGAGAATGCCAAAACTAGGGTTGCACATGTGACCTTAATTCATTTATCTTGAGGACATACCTTGGGATAGTTTTTGCATCTTGTCATGGTTGTGCAGTCATGCACTTCTCTCTCATTCTGTCTCCCTGATGGTTCCAGTCTCCTGCCCCAGTGCTGCCTGAGAGTTGTGGATGAAGTGATGCATGGAAAATCCTGCCCAGCTTCTAGGACTGTCAGCTCCAGCCTGCTCAGTCACCCTGAGCTTACACAGTCCACTTGGCATGAAGGAGGGGGTAAGGCAATGGAGTGTACTCTGCACAGGCTCTGAATTGCATGATAATTTGGCTAGCAAAGTCTTAAAACTAAATTCCCACCACTGCCTCAGCCAGTTTTGCAGTGAGATGATGGGAAATCCAAGGTGAAGAAAGAACACGGTAGTTGTATCACGTGACTTTAGCTCACATCAGAACTAAGTAAGCAGAAGTTTATTTCCTTTGCTAAACCTGATATCCTACCAACAAGTGTGAATGGCACTAGAGCTTCATGTGTGATGCTAAGAAATTAAATTTTAATAAGGGTAATTTGATCTCATTCTTGATCTCAAAATTAACCCTTCTTTTCTGAATGTTGGAAAGTATCTAGCCTTGAACAGTTCAGCCTTAGCAGTGCGATGAAGTTGCATGTGCAACTGAAGAAGTTTTGTTTGAGAAAATATGGTTTCAAATTAATAAAAGGAGGCACTGTGATAACAGATTCTGCTTGGAATATGTACCACCGTGCTGGAAACAGTCTTTAAAGAGCAATTACATCATATGTCAAGCTTACAGGTACTAGTTATGTTCCTTAATGTGAGACACTTTTCAGGTCTGTGATGATGAGGGATACAGGAGTTTACAGAGAATACAGTCATCTAATAAAGAGGTAGTTTTTATGGTAAGCTGTGCTAATGAGTGAAAATTAGGCCTGTTGGATAGTTCACCATTGTGTTTGATTTTAAATGGGCTGTACTAGGTACGTTCCTGGAAGATACTGTGCAGATCTACACAACTTGTTTTAAAAGTGAAAAATTTTGCTATATAAGTGCAGTATTTTCTTTTTTTTGCTTGCCTCTCATCAGGAAAAAGAAAACAGTGTCTGAAGCATGACATATATCATATCTTGAGAATTTTCCTGTATGGAGATGTAAAGTGTAAGGTAGGTCCAGAGCTTCTGTGCTCATCACTAGTTGCTTTAATTTAGTACATTAACTAGACTTGTTTTGTTAGAGATGTGATTTTAAAATTACCAACAAAAAAACCAAACAAGCAACAACCTCTGTTAGAGAGATTTATTCTTCAGTAGTTTTCCTAATGACTGACAGACTTTAAATTTGCTTTTGTACCTGAAGTAGCAATTAAACCAAACCTTGTTTAGGTAGATTTGTTCCTCTGGGAATCAGTTTGATCTCTGCAACAATTAGCACTGTGAACATAATGGAGCTGGTTCACACATACAGTAATGTAAATGAAATAAAAATTATGCTCAGTGAAAATTCAACCAAAGCTCCAATGATAATATTGTTACCTTTCCCACTCCCGCACCCCATGCCTCTTGTGAGAAGATTTTGGGGCATTTGTTCTCAGAAGTCCAATTCGTGTTTTAACATTTTGGAGCAGACATTGTATTTAAAATAGCCATGTATTTCTTAATCTTTTCCTCAACCCAATATGAAGTTAGGCAACTATTTTCTAGATTAGGCAACTATTTTCTAGATTAGCTATTGGGACATTAGTATTTAATCTTAAATACTTAAAATCAACTGGAGTATCATTTTATAAGGCCTTAAATTGTGTATTTGTGAAACTTATTCTAACCATTTATTTTAGATTTTTCTAAACTGGTATTATATTGGGTTCATAAGCCAGTAAATTTTCTGCAATTATTAAACTATAAGTTCAAGACATTAGCAAATGTCAATGATATAAAATCAAAACAAATGAACAACCAGCCCCACACTTGTTAGCACATTGATCCTAGAGATAAGACTGACAAGGATCTCCTGAAGTCATCCAGCCAATATGCTTGCCCTACTGATATGCTTTTGGCATACTTGAACTCTTTATCTAGAGAGCAGTTATATTTTGGTTTTCTCTGCATGTGATGACTAAGTAGTAGTTCAAGTATGCACAGGAAAAACAGCAATCATGTTTAATTAGTAAGGTACTAGGAAAATGTCAGCTGATTAGCATTAGAAGTTAGTTCTAGAATGATAGGTGGGAGGGAGGGGGGAGGGCTGGCTAGAATAGGTGAGGTTTTTGTAGTACATTAAACAATTTGTATTGAACTCTCATGCATTTCTTTCATTACTGCTGATTTAGACTGTACTGGTGCTGCACACCAAAAATATTGCAAAGATTTTGTAAATCTTGCAAACCTTAACATTTTTATGGGACATGCCTGTGTCCTTTTAAATAGTTTCTGGTCATGATCAGAAATGCAGCCTTATATTGCTCCCAAATTTCCCCCCTCCTGCCCAGGCTGAAATAAACAGGTATCAATTAGATTGTGCTGTCCTTAATACTTTTTTGCTAGTTACCAATTTTAGATGAGAAAACATGTAAGTGACAGTGCTGGATACAGACAAGAGGGCAGGTAGCAAAAATCCTGTTTCTTCTTCTTTTGCTCATTCCTTCTGTAACTTGAAACTAACAGGTTAACTGTGCCTGTCTCTTCTGAAAGAAGATGGGACTGATGCTTACTTCCAAAGGTTGCTTAGAGGCCTAGTTATTATTTGAGATCTTCAGATATAAGAAGCTAGAGAAAAGTAATGAAGTTTGCTCTACTTAAAAACAAAATATAATTTTGGGGGCTGCTCAAAGAAGATTGTACTTTGTGACCTCTGAAGTTTTTAATCTAAGAACCAGTTTTTTAATCACATTTTTCAGGCTTAATTAATGAGAATTAATGAAGTCAGTGAAACTGCATGCACATAGTCAAGAATGTTTTAAAGTGTTTGCAGTTCGGGGCCTGTGATATTTGCAAGTGAAATGCTTTTATGGTTTGAGATTTTTACAAAATCAATGGTGTTAAAATGTAGCACCTTTTTAACATTTGTCTTCATTCCAACTTAATACAGTAACATATCTGCATTAAATATATCCCTTTCATTTTATAAATAAACATTGCCTGTCAGTACAAGTATTGGTGTAACATTTTTAAAAAAGGAAGTCATGCTTCTTATCATGTTGTATGTGACTTAAATGACTGTTTCATATTAAAACTAATCTTTCCTTATGTACTGCTTAAATATACCTGTTTTGGGATATCAGTTCAGTACTTTTAATACAATCTTGAATGTGTTCCACATTGGTGACATGTATTTTTGCAACAACTTTTTTTGTTTTGATTTTAAATTAGAGCATGTCTGATGTAATACATGCATTAGTGCTGTGGTGTGTGACAAAGTTAATGTATGTAATTCAAATTGGAAAATTTTCCAGACTTTGTCCAACATTAACCCTGTGGCCAGGGATTAAATTACTATGTAATACAAATTATTTCATACCATGATGTGTTTTAAGCTACTCTATGAAGTATGTGAAACATTATTGTTTATGGATTGGTAGCTGGTGAGGTATCTTGCATAGAATGAGGTATGATAGATGGTAGCAATTCATGATAATTAAAACTGAGTACCTTTCAGAACACACAGCACTGATATGCATTATCATCTTGTTGCCATTGCTTAATATGAATTTCTTAATATTATCCACTGATAAATGGGTGAACATTTGGTAATCAGCTCTTGGGTGTATTCTAACATTCTTTACTTGTTTTACAAAACATATAATTATTTGTTTGTTTGTTTAGAAGGCATACAATTTTTTGTCTATTGGATGTGATTAGATATATGCAGGAGGATGTAGAACTGGATGTATTTTAAAGTTATTCTGCAGTTGCTAAGTTTTGGCAGAAGCTTTCTATATTAGAATAGACTCTTCCCTAAAATTGGAAACTAAGTGTACTTAGCAGAACTCTTTAAGGCAATATAACTATCCTACACTACATCTTGAGTTATGCACATTCACATATTTATGTGGAAGTAATAACTTCTGTTTTATTTAGAAGAAAAGTCCCTGTAGTGGCCTAGTGCTGTGTGCCATCAGTTCTGGGGTAGTTAGTTCTGAGTTATATTCAGGCCCTCAGAGGTGCTGCCTCTAGCTTGAAGTTTTGAGTGTCACCCTTTGTCTCCTGAAATGGCTTATCCCATCACCATCATTTTTTGGTCCAACCCCATTTTTCTACTTGGAGGCTTGTGCGCTGTATTTCAGGAATTGCTATACTGGAGACATTTTGGGATTGGAGTTATGAGAGCTGTCTGTTCCTAGGCACTCATCTGTTTCTCTACAGAATGGTCTAAATCTGAACTTCCACATAACTTAAGGAGGGCAAGCTCTTAATATATATTAATTTTTCTTTTTATTTTTCTTTCTTGATAGTTTGTTTTTCTGAAATGTGAAATAATGTGAAGTTGTTAGGGATTTTTATTTAAGACATGGTCTTTCCTCCAAGCTTGTGTTTGTGGCCTTTAGAGCAGGCATTGTGGTCTTTACGGCCTTCTGACTTGGAATTTTTTGTTCACATTCTCCTTTTAGAGTTAAAAGTGAGTAGAAAAAGGCAAGTTACCAATCTACTGCCATCCAAACAATGCAAAATATAAGCTGATTAAGATTGTTGACATTTAATTTTTTTCTGTTAATAATGATGTGATATTTTTACCTTTTAGAAGAACATATATCAGAATCTGATTCAAGTGTTCTTGGAAAATATATATGATAGACTTTGTCCAGCACTGTATGTAACTTTGTTGCTTTCTGTCGTCTGGTTTCACTTTCTTTTAAAATAAAGATAATTTTTGTGGGGAAGTTGCCTGTTGACTTTCTGAAGATGATGGAATGCCTAGATGGACTCTTCTAATGTTCTGCCAGTGAGAATGCATTTGGATTAGGTGTAATCCTGCAAGAAGCAGTGTGGTCATATGGCTGAGAAAATACAGCTCCTGCCACTCTTGGAAAGCTCCACTGTTCTGTAGAGGTGTTAATCTGCAGTGACTTCAAAGCAGATCAGAAAAGGTCTTGTGCATTCGGCCCCATTTTTTTCCTCATGGGATGGGAGGGGAGGCTCAAACACCATTTGTCCAAATAGAAAAATCACTTTCTGAACTTGGAAAGTGATTTTACAAAGGATTATTTATTCCAGCTTATAAAATTATTAATAAGCTCTTCATGTTAGGTAAAATGCCAGAACTAACACATACCAAATCCCTGCTTTACAGCAAACAGTTTAATGCAAAACAGTTTGTTGGAATAAACAGTCTCATAAAATGTTTCTGCTTTTTGTTAAAAATATGGAGGGATGAGAGAAATGAGGGAGAGTTTAGAAAGGATGGAAGAAAAAAAGGTTAATAATTAAAGGCAAAAAAATGTAAACTATCTAAAGGATTTTTTTTCTCCCATATATTAAAACTTCTGAAGCTGTTAGAAGTGAAATAACACCACAAAATATATTCTGTATAGGCAGCTGGAAGGTCCAGAATATTAATAATATTATTAAGGTTTTCTGGAAAATAAATCTACATCCTTCATAGCACAGGAGATGGGAATTTAGGAATCAGATTTTTTTAATGGAAAAAATGATCTTTCACTGCAAACTTTTCACTGCAGACTTTTGAGTGATAAAGTTAGTGCCAGCAGAAGAACCACGCTGCATGGGTGTCTCTTGTTTATTTTGCAAGTGTGTCTCAGCAGGAGCACAGCAGCTTGTTCAGGTAAGGCTGTGGAGTGGGTGGAACAGAGGTGGTGGTTCAGCACATACACATCAATTCAAAACTTTTAATGCTGATCCAAGACCTTGCTGAATCCCTTTTGTGTCCTTTAGCAGCTAAATCTGCTACTTTGACATAAAAACATGTTAGTGATATTTACTGGGTCTCCTACAAGCTTTGCATTGCAGATCTAGGTTTTAAGTAAATAGACATTTTGGTTGATGCGTTGGAGCTCTTTTGTGTGATTTGAGAAGACCAAACACTGGTAACCATGTGTAACTGGTAACTGTGTCTTGTCTTGTAAAGCATGTATGCATAATATAGTTCTTCTAGCAAGAATAAATAATAAGCTGCTTCTTTTCAGTATATTCTCTGTGATTAAACTAAAAATGACACCTGGGTGACCAAGACAGAAAACCTGCACACAAAACTTCTGGCTTACTGTCTCTGAACTCTCTGTAACTGAAGGATGCTTTCTGGATGGCTACAGCTGGAGTGGTAGGAGATTTTGACTTACTACATTTTAATCATTCTAGCTGCTGCTGCTATGTACTTTGAATGTTCTTGGAAATAGTAATTTAACTCAATTCTTGGATTCCAGTTCATGATTCTTCCAGACAATATTGATGTGATTGTGTGAGGGTGGAGAATAACCCAGAAATCATATGAGTTATGATGGATTTCTTGCTCTGAAAAAGTTTCAAATCTCTGCAATACCTGTTTTCATATATGGACAGTACTTAAAAGTAACCTCTACTATTTGAATATTGCTGTCTATTATACGTAATAGAACATAAAAATTAAATCTTCATTGATACACATAAGAAGTACTAGCTGATGTGAGCCACGCTAAACTCCATTATTCTTTGTCTCATTTTAAAAGCCAGAGGGAAAACTGGACTTTTTTTTTTCTGGATTTTTCCTAATAGTTCTAGGTAATTGTATGCTTTTCAGGAACTTATATATACCTGAATTTTTATCCAGCTGTGTTTGGCTCATCTTTCAGGCCAGATTCTCCAGAAGCCTTTGCTTTTAATATACTAGACTTTATTTTGGCAGATACGGTGTTACAGTTTGTTTGAGAAACATGGAGTGGCAATGTGCAAATTACCTCCTGAGTTTTTGGCAGAGACAATACAGCAGACAATATTGCTCAGCAATAGCACAGGGCTGCCTGTATGACCCAGTTATTTTTAGGGGACATGTGGAAGTTTCAGTGCCAGCATTGCCAGAGTAGCTCAAGGAAGGTGCTCCTGCCCTCAGCTGAGCCGTGCTGAGGCCATGCTTGGAGTATTGTGTGCAGTTCTGGGCTCCTCATGGAGCTGCTGGAGTGGGTCCTGCACAGAGCTACCAAGCTGATTCCAGGGTCTGCAGAATCTGTCCTACAAGGGCAGGCTGAGGGAACTGGGCCTGTTTAGCTTCAAGAGGAGGTGACCCGGGGGAGACCTCAGCAATATGTATAAATGTGTGTAGGGAGATGCCAGAGGATGGAGCCAGGCTCTTCTCAGTGATTCTGAGCAATAGAACAAGAGGCAACAGGCAGAAATGGGTGCTCAGGAAGTTCTGCTTGAACTGAGGAGGAACTTCTGTGTGGTACAGGCTGCCCAGGGAGGCTGTGGAGTCTCCTCACTGGAGACATTCCAGAACCATCTGGACACAATCCTATGCTAGGTGCTCTGCAACGACCCTATTTCAACAGGGAGCCTGGAGCAGATGGACCCCCTGTGGTTCCTTCCAACCTGACCCATGCTGTGGTTCTGTGTATCAATCGAATCCATCCTCGGCTTTTGACAGGTTTTTTTTGTCAGAAATTCTACACTACCAGCAGTTTGTCTCTTTGTAGAAACCTATGTGGATGATATAAGCTGCGTTCCTCCCTGCTGTGCTCAGGTGTGAGCGCGGGCAGCCCGAGCCGTGCCCGTGGCCCTCAGGCCCTCGGGACTACAACTCCCAGCGTGCCCCGCCAGGCGGGGCGCAGGGGCCGGTGTGGCCGCGGGAGCTGCCCCGGCCGCGGCCATGCCGGTGTGGCTGCGGGAGCACAGCTGGCGCCAGACCCTCACCGCCGTGTACCTCTCGCTGCCCTTGCGCGGCGCCCGGGCCACCCCCGGCAGCATCTTCTGCAGCGAGCAGTACCTGAAGGTGGGCGCTCGCCTCACGGGGCTCCTGCCGCGCAGGGCCGCGGGGTTAGTGCGGAGCCTGCTCAAAGGCACGCGCGCCCTGCGCCATGGCAACCCTTGGAGTTCCCAGCCCTTTATCTCTTATCGCCCTGTGCGTGCTGCAGGCTGATAAACGCTGTCTGCAGATAATGCCCTCGCTGCTCATTCCCTGCTAGTGCTCTCGGCACTCAACAGGTGCCGGCTGCCTTTACTCTCACAAATGGACTGCATTTATACATTTGCTTATGCTGTGAATAATAATCCTACATTTGAAATTCACGGTTCCTATTGCAGTGCTGAAGAACCAATTTTTTCAGTCTCATGAATAAAAAATAAAACCTTGTGATGGCCCACCCTTACGGGAAGGAAGCACCTTCTCTGGACTTCTACAAACCGCAGTGGATACAAAGCAAATTATTTCTGGCAATAATATCTGTTTCTTGAGGTTTACTGTACGCTTGTGCTAAGTGTTTTGAATATGTAAGAGTTAATTTAAAGTAGTAAATGTTAGTACAAATTATATTTTTGTAGGTAAGCATCCCTCCCTTTTTATTTGAAGCTGTTTTATATGCTCCTATTGATGACACCAATAGCACAGCAAAGATTGGAAATGGAAACATTTTCTTCACTCTGTATAAAAAAGAACCGGCCTTGTGGGATTCCCTAACTCTAGCAAACAGTAAGTGTTCTACACTGGAAGTTCCATTGTGTGTAAGGAAACCATTCTGTGAAACTTCTGGTAGATATCTGCTTAATCCAACCTTGTTCATTAGTAAAAATAGAAAGTATGTGAGAACGAAAAACATCTACTGGTTCTAGCATGTATGAAACAAAACAATATTTCTTGTAAAACTTACATTTTATGTTTAAGCAAATCTTAATTTTTCTCTTTTAGAGATGGCCTTGGTAGACACTGGTTTGTTGAATTGTAACCATGTTGTCATTTGCCAAACAGAAGAAATAATTTTTTCATTAACATGATATATACCAATAGAACACCAGGCCTAAATGACTAAAATAGTTTATTTTTTTAAGCTGACAAGGAGAAACTACAATATCTGAGACAGAATGCTATTCTGAAAGCCCAAGAAAAGGCAAAAGAGGAGACAGAGGCAAGAAAAATTACAAAACAAGAACACAAAAAATATGCTCTGGAGGCCACAATGAAGGTAGGTTTAGAAGGAGCTCTGCAAGACATACATGTAAACAGCTACCAACTAATCTGGTAGATGCTTTGTTAAATGTACATTAAAATATATGAAAAGTTCCAGTTTTTATTACAGTGGTGGTGAACCTTGTTATTTCTTTGCACTTAAATCATATTTATTACCAAATATGAAAATGTTACTGACAAAGTCCTTAGAAGTTGCCATTTTCTGTGGGCAATACTAATGAAGGTTTTTGGTGAGCAGCTTTTTGAGATTTTTGTCTATTCAAAGGAGAGTACAGTCATGTGGCAAAACTGTAGTTTCCTGTGGCCTTTGCAGGTGTTATGTCCTTTAGCACTGTGAAAAATACTGATTTTAAAAAAATCATATTTATTCTTTGTTGTATTTTATATCAGATTTGCTTTTTTTTTTTTGGAATTTTGTGTGTTTTTGTTATTCTGGTTTTTATGTATATTTTAAGATATGTTCTTGAAATTTTAATGTATATAAAAAGTCTGGTCACTTCACTTGGGATCAAAGGATTATTTTTTTTTGAGCATGCATTGAAATTTTGAGATTGCAAATGCAATATGGACCAAAAAGAGTTAGTGACTGTCTTAGTACCAACATTGTACCTCTTCTAAAGATGTTATATTGTCAAAGAGAAGAGGAGAAATAAGAAATAGTATATTCAGTTCATCACATGTATTTTACATTTCTGTATTCTCCAGAGATCTACACTGGAACATGGCTAGGATTTTCACTGTTTAAGAGTAAAACTTGTTTCTGAATGTTTCTGGATTGAACCTTAAGGTTGTGAGTAAAACAGTTTGGAGATGAGACTTCTAAAAGCTAATCAGAAATCTTTACTCACAGTAATTTTTAAGCATCTTAATTAACTCTGCTTGTATGGCCACATTATTGGTTACACTATGCTTGGGATATGAAACTGGGAAAATAATGGCAATGGGGTCATGTCAGTATTCTCAGATGTTACGTATCTCATAGGTGTTTTTCTGTTCAAATAGCTAGAGGAAGCAGAAAGAAAAAGAATTGAAGATCTGAAAGAAAAAGAGCATAAGAAGGTTGCTAAAGAGTTGGAGTTGTGGAAAAAACAACAAAAAGATGGTGATAAATACAAGAGCATACAAAAAAAGGGGGAATTAGATCAAGAAATAGAGCCATTAAAATTGAGAAAAAATGAAAAAATTAACAAAACTCCGATTCCTAATGAAGGAAATTCTAAGACCAGACTGAAATCTACAAAAGGTTGTATGATTGAACTGTACTTTATAATTCTTTCAAATATGGGTATAACTTTTTTCCTAGATGTTTCTAATTCATCACTTATCTTTGTCTCCACCATACCAAACCAGTTCTTTTAAAACTGTTATTTTCAGGCAATTTATTGAGCTGAAGCATGTGAGTTCTTAGCTTTTGTTGAAGTCTTTGGAAATACAAGGGTGGGTTTTGTTCTAAGCTTTAGAAAAGTAAATCAGAAAGCCTTTCTGACAGTGTAATGCAGACTTCCTGGGGTGGAGTTTCTCTTACCCAAAGTTACCTAACTGCTGGATTTCATGGAAATATTCAATCTCCTTTTGCTCTCTCTGTCTTGGCTCCATGGAGAGCCAATACAAGGAACTAAATCAGCGGAAGACATTTAATTTTTTGCTTGTTTGATGTGATAGGTTAGGTCCAGCTTTTATTGTTGCCCTGTCACAGTATCATACAAACAACAGAGAGGTGCAAGAGGAGTTTAAGTTCATTTGTGACAGATGCTGTATAATTCCATTTATTTACTTGCCACATTGGGAAGAAAAATTGTTAGAACTTTCCCTTCAAAAGATCAAGTCTAACCTTTTCTCAAGCAATTAAAAGTTTAACTCTAATGTGCTGCATTTCTAAGTCAGGTGTACTTTGGACTTTGATAGAAAACCAGAAAAATCTTTTGCTTCATTTTTCATTTCCAGTGTTCTAACTCTTTTCATAGGTTCCTGCAGTATATTTTCACAGAATTTAAAGGAAGAACAGGTGCCTGCTCCCAGAGCTGCTGCTACAATTAAAGTCAACTTCACACCACGAGTTTTTCCCACAGCTCTGCGAGAATCTCGTGTTGCAGAAGAGGAGGAGGTAATTATTTATTTTATTATTTATTTTATATTTATTATATTAGTTATTGTGTGTTCAGTCAATACAAAAATAGTGTCTGTGCCAAGGAATGTTCCCTGTGCAATATCCTTATCTTCCAAGGAAAGCAGTCTTATTTAAATCAAGATATGAAGAAAAAATGGTATTTAAAATTATTTTCATCATGTGGTTGTGCAGATTAATAAATAACATATCCATTTTTTGGGAGGGGGTGAAAAGACAACAGTATTCATTTAATTCATGAAGTAAAAAATTTAAAATCTCCTAACTCTTATATTTAAGATTCTTTCAGTTCTGTCTTAAAGGAAGCTCACAGCTCCTTTGAACTTCATTCAATGAACACAAAGTAATTTTGAAAGACCAAAACAGACAAGTAAACAAAAATGTGTTAGGGATGTGGTAACCTGACTTTTCATGGTAATAAAATATTTGGGGAAACTTTGAAGTTTTTAATATTGGATACAAATATTTTCCTCTGTCTGAAATATGTGGTCAGTTTGATAAGTATGAGTGAAGAGGTGAAACTAAAATCCTTTCTTGGATTTGAATTTTTGCTTCAGAAATAATACTAGCACATTTTGTATTTACAGTGGCTACGCAAACAAGCAGAAGCTCGAAGAATAATAAATTCTGATTTATCTGAGTTGGAAGATTTAAAAGAAGAGGAGAAGAATCCAGATTGGTTAAAAGACAAAGGAAAGTAAGTTACATTCCACTTGAAGATGTATTAAAATTAATTAGTTTTATGGTGTTTGTTCACTGTTCAGTTTTGGTATATTGTATTTATTCTAGACAGAGTTGATGAATGTCTAGAGTAGTCATGGTAGTCGTTCTAGATATTTTTTTGACAGCTTATGGAGTTAGAATCTGATAAATCATGAGATACATTTGTTGAAGCTCGTGATGAACAAAATAATTGTAAACACATTATGCATATTCTTCTTTGAAGAAATTTGAGGCAGTGCACTATTATACCTAAATGTATTTAATTTTATTTGGACTTTTTTAGTGAGAGGTTAAACATCTGTGTAAAATAAGCCTTAGGAACTTGATACAAATACTGGTTTATTTATTTGATTAGGCAATCATAATCAGATATACAAAGCTTTCAAAATTAGTCTTGTGTCTAAATAAATGTGTCCACTCTTACAGTTCTTCATTGCTTGTAGGCAGTGACTATTTTTGTTGTGTATCTCTAAGCTGTATTGTCAGCCTCAAGGTGCACTGAAATTCAGCTATGTTGTGTTCTCAGAAAAGCCTATAAAGGGGCATTTCAAAGGAAAAGATGCTAAAACCTCAAATTTTTGAAAATAAGTTAGCAATTAGTAGGTGTTGATTTTGTATTTATCCCCATGTTTAAGTGTATGTTTCACTTTTTGTTGGCTCCTTAGCAAAATGTTTGCAATGGGAGACTACCTTGGGGCGGTAAATGCGTATAACCTCGCGGTGAGGCTGAACAATTCACTCCCCCTGCTGTACCTGAACCGTGCTGCTTGCCACCTTAAACTGAGAAATTTACACAAAGCTATCCAAGATTCCTCGAAGGTATAAAAATCCAGGAGCTCTGTCTGTCATCTTAGGCATTTGATTTGTTACCTGATGGTTCTGTTTTAAGCAGATCTGTAAATACATATTAATGCAACCAAAGTTTTAAAATTCAAAATTGATATAATGAAGCCATAGTGAAATAATAAAATTTAGAACAAAGCAACAATAAAATAAACCCTAAATCAAGCTTCCACACATTTGTGAAAATGGCCATATATTGGCCAGTATGTTTCTTTACAGATAAAAATGTTGTTGCAATATGTACAATATATATGTTTGAAAAAAACCACAACTTGGAGCAGAGAAAAACAAAATCAAAGTATACTTACACTTTTTCTATTATGCTGTGGTGTGCTTCAGTTGGTTGGAAGGAAAAAAAAAAGTGGTGATGAGCGGGATACCTCAAAAACCACTTGCAACAAACCAAACATTATTAAAGAAGGACTGTATTGTCCTGATGTGTTAGGTGCTGTTATTTATGCAACAGGAGGAATGATCACAAATGGCACCTGAATAGTGTGGAAAAAGTTTTCCAGGAATTATTATTTTTTTAACTAATAAGTACTTGAATCTTGTCACTTGGGGGTTTTTGGTCTTGTTTTTATTTTGTTTTTTGTATTAACTACTACTAAATGCGTGTGTTCTTTTAGTGCTACTTTTCTTTTTCCTTTAATAGCATTATAGGTTATATGATGTATGAAAACAGAACACATTATTTGACTGCAATAAACATTTAACATGGTATTTGTCAGTTTTTAGCGATGGCAATGTAACCGTAGTTGGCAAACTGGGGTGATGGATACAAATCTTAATGACTAGATTCACAAGCCATTTATAGTTATATTTGAATAGCTATTTTCTATTTCTGTTTGAATAGTTATTATGTCACTGTATAATAATAGTAATTAGGTGAGAGAAGTGTTTGTAGATCAGATAAAAACCCAAATTATGGAAAATCTAGTTATAATTACTTTGGGTGTTGTCATTTGTAAAGGCACTGGAACTGTTGACACCGCCTGTTCCTGATAATGAGAGTGCTCGAGTGAAAGCCCATGTGAGACGTGGAACAGCGTTTTGTCAGCTGGAATTATACACTGAAGGTGAGTCTTGGTTTTATGAAAACATGCACAGGAATTTATAGTAGCATGCAAGTAACTCTGTTTGGCTCAGTGAGGCTGCTCACACCTTTAGGTTTTCAGGAGTGACTTTGAAGGAGGTCGATACAATCTATGTCTATTTGTTATGAGCTTTTATGCCACATTCTGTATTGTTTTCTTAATTTACCAGATACTTGTAAAATCTTTACAACTTTGAGAAAATGGATTGCATTCCTAATTTAAGGAGTTTTTCCACTGAAGATATTAAAATAACCTGAAATATTTCTAAAATACTTGTGAAGTGCTTAATAACATCTTTGTAAAATGAGGTAGGAAACCCATATTGATGAGTAAAATGATTCATCGAGTACACGTGATTTGTGTGAGAATTCCTGAATTTCCAGTGCCCCTATTCAGTTCCTCAGGAGTATCAAATTAGTTCTGTAAAGCAAATTTACAAGTGAAAGCTGATACTAGAAATTGAAGAGTATTCAAAATGTCAGTGTTGAAGTACTAAGCTTTGGCCATTGTTTACCTTTTTCTACTTAGGAATCACTTGGTTATTCCCTTACAGCTTCATTTGCACTTTGAAACCTTATAGAAAATGCTAATGTAGGCAAGATCTTACTTCGTATACTCATGATTTGGTTTTTCCCCACAAGCTCTAGTTGTCATAGTTCATGTCTCTTTTTGTCCTTATTTTCACACCAGTCCATTTCCTCTTCTGTCCCCTCATATAAACACACACATATAGATGTATATGTACATGAATGAAGAGGCTCTATTTTCATGTTTCAAAACCTGAAGATGTTTATGTGGTAGAGTGTTTCCACTAAAATGTTTTGTCAAATCTCATAAACAAAACATAAGTTTATTTACCGACAGAAGCTAAGGTAATGTCATTCTGATGCCATCTTACTTGAGGACAAACCTCAAGATAAATACCTTATGCATATGACTGGGGAGTAGTTATTTCCAGTTAATTGCTGAAGAGGATGCTCTTGAATTATTGACTGATATTCTTCTTAATGTATCCATATTAGGTCTTCAGGATTATGAAGCAGCTCTCAAGATAGATCCTACAAATAAAAATATAGAAAAAGATGCTGAGAAAATTCGACATCTAATTCAAGGAACAATGCAAAGTTCTTAATTAAAACAATATATAAAAAAGAAACTCTTTGATGCCTTTGAGGATATCAGAAGGAATCTTATTTCTCTTCAGTGTGTGTTACCTGGACATTTTTCTCTTTCACTCGGAACATTTACAAAATTGGTAAAATATTGGATATACTATTGGAAAGTATAGTACTATAAACATGATTGCATATATTTTAAATATGTCATATTGTCAAAGTTTTCATAGTTTTGCTTTTTGTTAGCATTCTACACCACTCTGATGATCTGAAACCCTGTCCTTGAAGAGGTTCCTTTTTGTTAAGTGTTCTTTCCAAACTGGGACCATATTAACTGTCTTTCTTACAGTAGCAGTTTTAGCAGACTTCTGAATTACATTAGTCTCTTTCTTGAACACTATTTATGACTGATTGCTGTCTTTATAATAAAGTATTTGTCAGGCAGATATACATTATTGTGTGCAAATTTTATAGTGTTGTATCCAGCAGGTGGCGGGCATTGTTTCCAGCTTTACTTACAGCCTTGAGAGGAGTGCTGAGGTGAGTCAGAAATGTCTGGGGTAGCTGCTGCCTCTGCTTTCCCACAGAAGACTGCTGTTTTGCACTGGAAAGGGCCAAAAATACTTTTTTATAACAGCTGGAAGGAGAGTAGTGCAGCAGTTGGAGTGCCTCAATTTAGTGTTATGCTACACTTACAGATATTTCTGTTTTCTTTTTGTAATTACTGAGGGGAAATGAGGGCTAAGGAGGAGAGAGTGACAATCAGAGATAGATACATTTTATTCAACCCATCTTACTCAGCCTTTCAACAAACAGAGCAAAGCATTTCAAATTTGTTAAGTGTTGGTGGTCAGAGCAAGTATTGCTCAAGATGTATATTGAAATACATGCATGGCAGAGAGTGAGGAACTTAACAGTTTTAACCTTATTTAGTAAACTGTGGGCAGTGGTAATTTGACTCAATGACTATGGAAGACAGTAAAATTTGAGTCTTATGTGAATTTCTGCATTAGATATAATCTTGAGCATAGAAAATATCTTAATATGTGTGGCAAAAATGGTATAAATAATGAAAATGTGAATGAGAGTAAGAACAGAGTGAGACTGGGTGATTTGATTTAGTTCTAACCTTTCTTCTAAGAGGGATTTGAAAAATAGAGCCCTAGAGAAATGTACAAGGGACTGTTGTGCTTCCTCACTCATGTTTGCATGCATGTATTTTTATTTTTTAATTCTTTTTCCTCTGTAGGGAGTGAGTTATCATATGACAAATACTTCTTAGTCTGTGTATGGAAAGTGCTGTATTGATGAGGCTGCTGTAAAACTTCTCTGAGTAAGGTACCTCCCTTAGTGCTGCTGAGCAAGCCAGTTACAACCTGCTGCTTTTCAGAGCTGCAGTGAAGGCTTTTTTCTTCCTTTCTCAGTCGTGTAAGACATGAAACTGACACTTAAGCTGTTATCTTAGATAAAACTCAAGTAAGACACTGACTTTATTAATGAGGCCTGTTGTTGTCATCTCCCGTTTATTTTTTGTTCCAGAGGACTGTTGGGGTCCAAACCTCTGGGATTTTGGATCTTCTCTGTTTGTATAGTGCCTGTTGATGAGATGTGGTCTAGGAGCATGGGTGGGAGTTTGGAACTGCCTTACACCCAGTCTGAGTGGCTCTTGGTACAGTTTCTCCTGAAGCAGCAGGGCTTTCCTTTGAGGGGACTATCCAAATTACATAATTCCAGTCAGAGTTCTTACACCTGAGGCTAGGAGAATCAAAGATTTGTTGTCCATATACAGCACCTCTGTTTTTTTTCTTGTTTGGGGGGCATGTTCTGGGGATGTTCTGTGGTAGAGCTTTTTGTTGTTTGGCTGTTTTTTGGGGCATGAGGGTGTGGGTGGTGGCTGTTTGCTTTTCCCCTTCCCTTTGCACAAGCGTTACTGGTATGTAGCAGAGCGCGTCTCCTGAGCTGGCTGTCCCGTGCTCACACCGGCACAACGCTCCCCGCGCTGGAGGGGCCTCCAGCAGCTCCGGCCGGCACGAGCGGCGCCCGGGCCGCAGGGCCCGCGCTCGGCGGCGCGCCGTTGCCATGGCGGTGGCCGGGGCGGGCCGCGGGGCGGGCCGGGAGCTGCGGGCGCGACGGTGCCCGGGCCGCTCTGGGCGCTGTGGCCGCCGGGCCGCGGCGGGGCGCGGGCTCCGCTCGCCAGGGTGCTGCGGGCGCCGCCCCGCGCGCAGGCGCCGGCCCGGGCGGGCCGGGTTGTTTGTGACGGCGTCACCGGCGGCTGCGGCCGCGGCCCCTCGTCCGTGCCGGGCCCCGCGAGGGCCGCGCTCAGGTAAGCGGTGGGACCGGCCCGCGGAGGTGGCCGCCCGGCCCGGCCGTGGGGAGCTCCGCGGGGCGCGGCGGCTGCGGCGGGGAAGGGCCGTCCGGAGCGGGGCAGAGCCCGGGGCGCCGGGGCCGGGCGGCCGTTCCCGGTGCGGTGAACGGTGAGCGGTGAGCGGTGAGCGGGGCGGCGCCTGGGGGGCGAGCGGGCTCCGGGTGGGGGTCACCGCCGTGCCGGCCCCGGCCCCGGGAGCTGCCGTTTGCCAACTTCCTTCTCTGTCATCGTCCGCCGCTGTTCGCCGGCTGATGCAAGGTGCTGTGTTTCATAAATAGCGTCCTGGCGCTTTCAGTGCGCTGGCGCCGAGCCGCGCTCTGGCTCAGGTGCGCTCCAGGAACACCTGCACGGGACGAGGGGCAGGGGCCGAGCGGGGAATGCCCACCCTTGCGAGAGTCTGGCTGGCAAAAGCCACGTTTGTCTTTCCATTGTAACGAGGAAATACTCCGTATTCAGTATGGGTTGCTAAATATATTCTTAGAGAAGAATGCTGCGTAGGGGAAGAAATTACCACTTAGTAGAAATAATAAACTTCCCTGAGAACCCTGACGTGTAATAGCACTGAACCTGTTTTCATTTCTCTTGTGCAACAAAGAATCAGCTGTAGAAGAGAACTGAAGGCTTTTCCTTGGAATGACAGCGCAGCAAACTCTGTAGAACACATTCATATTCCTCTTGGAGCCTGTTACTCATCTCTGTCAATGCTTATTGAAGGTTTTTTTTTTTTTTTTAAGTCCAGGAAATCCTCTTTTTAGATGACAGAGCTTAAGGATTTATTTAGACTGGAGTGGTTCTTCTTTTCGAGACTGGTATTTATTCTTCTTCATAGTGGATAAATAGGATGTGGTAGCTCAGATTTATTTTTGTATACATACCTTGCATAACTTGGTATTGTGTTATCAGCAATACATATGTCTGTAAGCTTTTACACCTGATGCTTGTGGTTTACATTTCACTAAGGATAGGAAAATAGTTCACACTTTTGAATTCCTGTCCCTTTTCCCCAAATACAGACTAATTGGACTCTGAACGTAATGGATATTTAATTGTCCAGATAGAAATTAAGGAGGTGATGTCAGAAGTAGCTATGACGATACACAGTGAGCATACAAAACCAGTGTACCACAGGATGTGGTTTTGGTTGGTTTTTTTCCCCCACTCTTTCCTTCTGGCTTGGCCTGACATACAGGAGATGTGGAACACTCTAGTGCATCCTGCTCTTATCTCTGCTGTTACTGGACTAGAGCCCATTACTGTCATCTTGCTTCATTTGGAAGTTTGAAGGCTTTATGTCTCTTTAATTCCTGCTCAAAGCTATCTTTTTTAAAGAGTTACATTCAGGAAGACAGTGGCAGCATTTCCAGCTCCTTCATGTGGTTTGGAGATTCTTACTGGTTCTTAGTGGGTCTTTGTCATTTGGTGGAGAATCAAACTGGAGAAGATTTTGTGAGTGGGTCAGTTTAGCCATTGGGTTCAAATTAGTCTTCTGTTTCTCAGTGTATCTAAGGGATTGAATTTGACCTCGGATTTAGTTATGATTATGTGTATTTTATTAATCTGTCTAGCAGATTATTGACGTTTATTAAAGTTTTTTTTTATTAAAGCTTTTAGGTATTTTTGATCTTCTGGATCTAATGAAGTAATAAATTTGGTAATAATAATTTTGGTAACTGTTTTACATGTGTATGTTTGTTGAAGGTACCTGTAGAAATACATTTACCCTAGAGAAGCCCTTCAGTCTGATGCCAAACTATCTATCTATTGTAATTTGGCTTAATTTAGCGGTTCTAACCATAAGCCGTAGTGTACTTCTAATTATTATTTTTAAAAAATTCCATAATTTTTCTTAATTTTAAAAGCTTTTTTATTTTGGTGATTTGTCACCTCTATGCAGCTAGATATGCACTATTAGTTTAATATTCTTAAATATAAAATTTGAATAGAAATTGAGTAAGTTGAATATAAATAAATAACTTTTAGCTCAAGGCCATTTATCAAGACAAGTGAGCAATAGAAAATTATTTTTTTTGTCTGCTTGTTTCTCTGGTTGTTTTTTTAATATATTTTGATGATGTTGGTACCCATGTAGGTCCTGAAGCTTTTGTTTGGGATGGGAAGACAGATGTTTATGTGGATGCCAAAGCCATAGGTGTATGTTGAGAGCAGAAGATACATTTGGGTTTCTGCGATGCTCAGTTACCTGTCATTGTGTGTGTAGCTGGAGAGGCAGAGCAGAATTTTGTTTCTCTGTGTTAGCCAGGGTGAAATGCTGAGTTAGCTGGAGGAAGAGAGATGTTGCAATGTCCAGCACACACTCTGCCATTACAATTTGGGCTTTCAAAATCTGCAGATGCACTTGTATCAAACTGTGCTGGTGCCCTGAAGTTGTGTTTTAGGAATTCACTTCAGATTTTGCCAGTGATGTTTGTGACAGGTGATGAGTTCTGGTGCTGGGAGTTACCTTCCTGTGAGAGGAATGCTGCTGCTGCTGGATGCCAGTCAAATTTAGAGTAATTAATGACAGCAAGCAGATGTCATTGCCACATGTAAACTCTAGAACTTAGTCTTTGCCATTTGGCCATTTGTTATTTTGCTGATTGAAGAAGTATGATTTAAACATAAATCATGATTTAAAAAAAAACCTGATCCTTGTATGCAGCGTGATTTAAAAAAACCCAAAAAACTCAAACCAAAATAGATTTCTTCCCAACCACTCCCAGCCTGACATTCCCTGGCTGACATTCCAGGAAAACCATATTGAAAGTAGAATTTTATAAAAAAATAGAAATACAGTTTCCTCCAAGTTTCATACCTAAGTTGATTGTAACTGAATATTCGTGCTTAAACTGTTGTGATTGTCTCCACTGCCATTTTTTTTTAACAGAGGAACTGTAAATATATTAGTTGAAGTTGATGAGAAAATGGTTTTATCTTAGAAAAGCATGCAACAACTACCATAATGCAGATATGAGACACATGTTCACTGCATTTTGAGAAAGCTGAATAGAATTGGAAGTTCTATATTTTGTTGTGCCAATTTCTAGCCACACAGGTGTACTTAGATGTTCTCATTCAAAGTTTTGTGTGTAATTTCTTCGTTGAGAAACTGGGAGTGAGGACAGGAATGACAGCAAAGCAGAGAGCAAATAAATTTGAACACATAGATGCTCTACTCTGTGTTCTTACTGGAATTAATTAAGAGTGGCAAATAAAGCAGATGTCTAAAAATCTGTGATGAAAGTTTTATTGCACCATGATTTCTTTGGCTGTTTTATTACATTGATACATAACAAGTAATCAATTGGAAATTGTTCAGTTTTGGGAAGATTTTTTCCACCAAGATGCATCTATAGTTAATTTTACATAACAACTCCATGTATTTTTATTTCAAGGAACAAGCAATGTTATTAGACTTCTTTTAAAAGTCTTTTTTGCAAGCTAAGGACTTGAAAAATGGATCTGAATATGCAATGATAATGAATACTTTGTATTCCTGTTAAAAAGGAGAAAAAGTAAACAGGCAGCTGCAGCTGGACTTTTCTCCTCTGAAAGTGGGTGCCAGTCATCTGGTAATATTGTTTAAAAAAAAAGAAGCTATATACTTTGGGTTATTTTCATTCTATTTTTGTAGTTGCAGGTACTGTCTCAAGTTTCCTCAGGATCAGTGTATTTGAGAGTACTTGAAAGGAGTGAAAGAAACAGGAAACATTGTTTTTGCCCAGTAGTTGAAGAAAATTAGTTCCAAAAGATCCTAATCTGTTTCTTTGCAAAAATGAATAATATGTGGTTTCTGTGCAGGTAACAAAGCAGAAATTATTTCATGCACTGAATCATGTCCTAAAATTCGTCTATAGAATAGTTGTTTAACTTGAATTATTGATTTATTGACTAGCCTTGTGTGTGTGTCTATCTAATCTAAGAGCTTTTTGACTGGCTGAAATAGGTATGTACCTAGCAAAGCTATATTTGCTCCAAGTATAAAGAAGATAATAGGAAATAAGTACAAAAGAATATGTTTTCTTTCTCAACTTGTATTGTTTTTTTTCCCTCAGTTCCAGAATAATTTTGTGTGTTAGCATATTGTTCTGTAACATCATGATTTCCATTTTTTTTTCTGTTTAATTTTTTTTCAATAGAGCAGTGAAATTGTGTGTCTTATATATTAACAGAGTCTACTTTTACCTGCAGTGATCTTTGAAAATGTCTGAAAATTCCAGTGACAGTGATTCATCTTGTGGCTGGACCGTCATCAATCACGAGGTATCCACTTTCACATGGGTCAAGTTCTGTCAGTTTAAGGCTATCTGTATGGAGTAACATATTATTTCAGCTTAGTAACTCTTGTTTTGTGAGGATCTTGCACACCAGCAGAGAATGCAGAAGAGAAATTTATAAGTAAATCGTAAAACTATTTTAAAAAGTATACTTTTATTATAGTTGATATTTAAAATAATTTATTTTTCTGCAAAGGTTTTACTTTGAAGAGCTGGTGGAATTTTAGTGGCATGCATTCTTCTGTTCCACCCTGCATGAAAAATTAAGCTTTCTGTGCAATTTGTCTGTTATTGCTAATATATTTCTTCTTCTCCTGATAAATCTGTACCCTCACCAAAACAAACAAAGTTGGGAATACTGAGCAGGAAAATTACCTTGTACAGAAGGGAATGATTGCATGATTTCCCAAGTTTTTTTCTACCACTAAAGTATTTAATCCTCATGTCAGCAGTGGCTGTTCAGGAAGAGCTGTCTGTCCTTGCATAATCTTCCTTATAGAAAATTAGGATAGGGCCAAGGGTATATTCCATGGCTATAATGGGACAGGTGTCTGGATCTGATGTTGGTTTCAAAGTTTGCATTGTGTGGATGAAATCAGTGCTGTCAGTGGAGTCTGGAGAGCAGGAATCTTTTGTCAAGGCCAGCACTCAGGTTTGATCAAATGACTGCACTGACTGTGGTGATTGAAACAGTGCCTTCAACACCTGCTCAGGTGAACGTAGATAAGAAGAGAGTTTTATCTGTGGTCAAGGCAGGCCTGAGTTGCTCAGAACCTCTGAGAAGCTTTTCCTGTTAGAGTGGATATCCTTTCTTCCTCTAGTCCTGAGGATTTTTGTCTCTCTTCAGATCTTGGCTGATGTGTGAGTGAAGGATGGGTGGGTTGTTTGGTTTGGTTCTTAAGTATTTAGTATTGTCTTGAGGAGGCCATTGAGCCAGAATCCTCAGGACAGATGGGTTGACAGTTTTCCTGGAATGACCCTTACGTATTGCCTGTATCTACTTGTTGCCTGCCCCAGAAAAATTTGAAGGACCAGTGCTTGAGAGCATTCAGAGGAGGAAAGTAGGAAGAAATGGCTGAAGATCATGCTGTCTTAGTGGTCAGTTGTCCTTCATTGCACACTCCCGTTTTGCAGATTATAACGCAAATGGGTAACTCAGAATTAAGCAATTACAAACTTGTGATTGCATTCATCTTTTGACAGTTCTGTGTCACAAGTGATGCAGTTTGAAGTTTATAGATATTGGGCCATGCTTTCATTTCTGTTGCAGCAAAGTGGTATTTAAGAGATGGTTAAACTTCTTTTCCTTGTTTTGGGCTGGATGACAGGTTGGGAATCTTGTCACCAAAAGAAGCAGAAAACTGATGCACTCCATTCCTCAAGGCCAAGTGGGCTACAAGAGTGTACAGGCTTCTGGACTCACAGAGTTCAGATGAAAGTGAAAGGATTTAGAGGTGGAGTTCAGCTGTGTTGAGTTATTCAGCTGTGAAGTGCAGGCTGTGTTTTCATTCTTGGGATGGTTATTTTACACTGTAACTGCAAATGAATTATGCAGTCTAAATAAGTTAAAATAACAGAAGATTGCAGGATGGCTGGGATTTGTCCAGCCAAAGCAGAAAAGATTTCTATGACATGGAGATTTTGTGTTCCCAATTATTTGTCTCTGATTGAGGAAAATAAAAATGGGGAAACACTGGTGTTTGAGAAGCTGCCATTATTAGCATTCTTCTGGTAGGACAGCTTTGAATATGAGCATGAAGAAAGTAGAGTGGATGGGATGGCCAGATACTCTTCTTCACACAGCTGTCACCCAGGGAGGGCAGACATGGACTTCTGTATGCTGCACTGAGTTCATTTGGATATTTAGGACAGGGGTAGAACTATGGCTTAGAGTACTGTAGTATTATTTTCTCGCATACTGTTGTGACCTGTATTGATGATGACACAGTGGAATGTGTTTCTGGATGTGTTATGCAGTGAGTTAGGGGCGAGAAGTGGCTGTTGTCCAGGCTGTGGCTGCAGGGAGCTGGCAGCTCTGTGTGCTGGGCTGAGTGTGGGCTTTGCACAGAGAAGCAGTGCTGTGAATTGTTGGACTGCTCCTGAGAAGGGACTTGCTAATTTTGTGTAGGAGGGTGGGGAGGTGACAATATTTTTTTCTTGACCCCTTTGCTATTGCTGAAATGAAAGAGTGATGAAGGTCCAGCATCAGATAAAGTGTACCAGGGAGTTCATGCATTCACACCTGGCTGTGTGTTTTTAAAAAAAGGATTGCTTACCCTGTACTTAGTTAGCCTGTTTTCCAACAAAAATTTTTGAAAACCCTAAAATTGGGTTTTTAGCAAAAATTGTAATCTGTTTTAAGCAATACTTCTGGTGTTTTTCTTCTTGTGGAGCCCGGGCAAACTGAAATGTTGTTCTTATTTACAATTTAAGAAATGAACGTAGTGATTCTGTCACACTAGAAAACAATTGTCACATAATAATATCTATAAAACCCAACAAACCCAAAAATCCCAAATAACTTTGTATTTTCTATTCCAGGATTTCACTCAGGTTATAGTAAATAACTTGTAAATGAGAGGTGAATTTTTGCAAAATACATAGAATCAAACTTGTCATATTTATGCAGGTGATGGGGAAAAAAGATACAAAGTGCTCAAAAAAAGAAAATAATACAAAGTGTTTAACAGTTTACCAAAGCAGTTAATTTTTGAAGCCTTTTAAAAAGAAAAATAACTTTGTAACATGATTATAGAAAGTATCTTTTGCAATTCTTTTTGAGGTATCCAATCTTCCTGAAGCACAGTCTCTGTAAAAACAAAAGCAGACATGTTTGCTTGAGTCCTGAAATGAGACATCCAGAGAAACTGATCTGAAAGTATTGCTGCTACTGTAATTTCACACCTACTGGTTCAAAAATAACTACCTCTGTTTACAAAACAGCTCAGCTTATTTATGGATCAGAGTGACTTAGTATTTGTCAGTTATGTTTTGCATGTTTGTAGTTTGCTAATAGCCTTACTGGTGTCTCATCAGTACTTTTAAACAAAAACTAAAATATGAAGATTAAATACTTGGAGTTATCAGGCATATTGCTTGCCTTTAGTACCCTGCAATCTCCTGGTGCTGTTTATTTGCAGTTCCTGTTGTGCTCTGGTGTTGCCACCTGGCAGTTGACTAATAATGAAGGCTCCTTTCCAGATTGAAGACAGAAATCCAGTATAGAGTTTGTATAAATATTTGTTTTTGAGGTGTCAGAAATGTACTATAAAAGCAGTCTTTGAAAATTTCTGTCTGGAATTGACATGGAGTAAAGTCATACATAGATTTTCCTGGTAATAGCATTTACAATAGATGGACCTGGGAGCAAGAATTAGATCCTATATTCAAAACCTCCTCTGTTTCTCTAAATTCCATTTAATAAGCAGGTCTAATAAAGACCACAAAAATGGTTATTTAAAATACTCGGTGTAGTTGTTAATTAATGCTTAATTTCCATCGTTTCCCCCCTAGAATTGTCCTCATGTAACCTTTTTTAACCTGGGTCATGAGTATTACATGCTAACACTTGTTTCACTCTAGTTAATTACTTGATGTTTCACTTGCTTTTCTTTGCTCAAACTTATCTTCAGTTTTAAAGGCTCAGGTTTTCTGTTTCTGTTTTTATTACTAATATTCTGGATTTTTGTAACCCTCTCTTCCTACTTCACCATTGGAAACCCCGGTACCTGTAATGACCATTTAAACTCTTCACCTTCAGGGTTCTGACATAGAGACAGTGACCTCAGAAAATGGAAGCACAAATGATAACCAGGAGTTTGTTTCAGAAGAATATGTTTCTTTGCAAGAAGAGGAGCAGGCAATTGATTTGCAAGGTAAGATATTAAAAGAGGAGCAGTTTCATGAAATAGGTCAATATTTCTTGTAGCATTGGTACAAAATTAGTATTTTCAATAGATTTTTACATACTTTGTAGACCTCTGTCAGGGTATTTGCCTTACCGATGTTATTTGAAAATATTCAATCATCAACATTATAAAAGTATTTTTTCCTGAAATATGTGAAATTAGTAGAATGTTTTTCATTTTGTTAAGACTTGGGATGTGTTACAGAATAGTGTGCACCAGTGTTGCTGGAAGATAGTTTATAGAAGTGTTATTGATAAAAAAAGCACTCCCTAGTAATGTCATAGATCAAATAAGAATAATTTGACAGGAGCCATCAATGCTTGTATTACTAAAAAATAACATTGTGCCACTGTATTTTAATATTATATGGATGTAGGCATAATTTGTGGTTGCTGCTTTTAATCCCTTGTTTGTTTGCTTGCTTATTTCCTCTTTTTATTCTTATAGCTCAGGGCAGCAATGATGAAGAGATCCCAGCAGTAGATAATAGTCTCTCTGGTTTTGAGGAAGCTCCGACAGTTCCAGAGGTAAATCACATTACAGATTACATTATTCAGAAGCTTCTGTAAGCCCCATCTGTCAGTGGCCAGAAATGTTTTGAAGGCATTCAAGAGACAAATTTTTCCTTTCCTAAAGTTCCAATAATTCTTGGGTTTTTGTTTGTTTGTTTTAAATACTTTGTTTTATGTGTCTGAATAATTCTCACATTGTCCCTTTTCCTAGGAAAATAAAGAAAAAGTTCCTGATGATGGATCCTGCGTTGGAACTATTAGTGATGATTCTGACATTGTTACACTTGAAGCTCCAAAACCAGAAGAAACTCAGAGTCAGGAGGAAGCTCCAGCTGATGGTGAAGAAGCTCAAAGTTCAGAGGATTTTAACATGGGCTCCTCCTCTAGCAGTCAATATGCATTTTCCCATGTAGAAACTGGTAAGAGCAATACAGATCTAAGCAACTGTGCAAAAATGTCACCAGGAAGAAAACCCAAACTAGTCTTTAGTTAGGGAACCCTCTTTTACGGAGAGAGGATAAAAATAATGGTCTTGTTGAGTGCATATCCAAGTATTTGCAGTCTTCAGAAAAACTCTAGGTGCCCTGTACAATTTCGTCTAAATGTGTGTCTTCAGTCTTTTTATATGAAAGCAATCTCTTTCAATAAGTGTTTACTAGTTTAAATAGAAAGTTAGTTTGTAACCTATCTTGGAGAATTAAAATTACTTTTAGTTCATAGAATAATTGTAAGTTTTTTCTTGGCAATATTTCTGGCTTTACATAGCATTGGTATAAATGACTAGCAAGTGGGAGATAATTTTTAGTACCATGAGGACTAAGCAGTATGACTACAGAAACTTTGTACCGACCTCATAGCTATGTAGTGTATGTTTATATATTTAAGATACTCCCAGTGCTTGGCTGAAATAAGCAGTGCATTGTAATCAGGAGGAAGGAGAAGAATATTTGTCCAATGAAGAGCAACAACAATCAAAACCTCAACAAATCCAAACAAAAAACTTCCTTTCTTTTTTTGTTCTTCTCTAGTTATCTAGTCTTACTCTATAATTCTTTTTGGCTGCTTGTTTGTAATCTCTTCTGTTCTCTTTGTTCTCTATGACACCTTTGTATTGCTGATTTTTATCTTCCAAACTAAGTTTATTATACAAGCAGGATTTTACCTAAAATACTGTTTTATCTTAGAGTAGGATACAGTATCACTAAATGTTTGTGTATCTGTATAGCATCCACTGGAAACAGAAAGAGACAGCATCTGATTATAACCAGTGAAGATTTGTAACAAAGCTGCCACCTTCTTTAAGTCGTCTGGGAAATCTGACTTAATTTTAAAGTTAAGATTGAGTTAACTTTGTTTTTTTCTTCTAGGGATGAGTTCTAAAAGTGCTTTTTTTTCCCCCCCTATGTTGTTGTACACAAAAGTCAGTTGGCTGGAGCAGCTGTGGAAGATTCCTGATTGTGTAAGGGGATGGGGAAATGAGGTGAAAGAGCATGTGTCTCGCAGTCTTCCTTTCCAAGGTGGTGTGATTAAATTTGATCAGCTTGTGCAAAGCTGATTGCTCATGGCTTGCATGGAGTGTTCTTACAATTTTTGATAGCAATCTGACTTGATCAAGTAGTAGTCATATTCTGGACAGATGCTGAAAGCCAATCCTCACTGAAGAACTTGGCTGAGCTATCAGTGTCTTATGTGCTTCTTTAAAAAGATGTTAACCTTGCATGTAGGTTTGGAGCAGACATCAGTAAGGTTTGTAATACATTTTAATGTGTGTGCTTGATTGTTTAAATGGATAGTTCTTGTTGGAATCCAAGCCCACGTGTGACTGGCAAAAAATATTCCTTCCTTCTAACTTAAGCTGTTTTCCGCATGGCCTTTAGTGCTGTGCATTCAATTGATCAAGTATTGCAGAAAATGTCAGGAATACTTTTGCAGTTATTTTAAATGCTGAAGTTGTAGCAGTGCAAAAGTGGCAACAGAAATCTTTGCCATCCAATTCCTCTTGAGTGTTCTGTATTGGAAAAGGATGAGCCTCAGATTTTCCCAATGTAGATACTAAAGTGTTCTGCAAGGATTTTCTGCCACTTCCTTTTGGAAACCAATTTCTGTTTAGGCTGTCTTCATCATGCAAACAGAAATGTTTTGATACTGCTTCATGAATGACATAGAGCCAGCAGAAGTACCCATATGCTGCAGTGAACTGTCTCTGAGCTGTGTCTGTGCAGAAATGTCAACTGACTTAATCTGAATCTTGGTATAGATCTTACACTTCAAAAATCACAGTAGAAACTAGGATTTTGGACTGCTATTGTAGTCACACTTTGTTTCATTTGTAGTCCTTTCCATCCTGGTACTGTTAGAGCACAGCGTTGCACTGAACTCTTACAGCAGCTGTAAGGCAGTGTCACTCTTGCCTGGAAGTGTAATAGCTGTTGACAACTTGCCAGTAAGTGCTTATGAATGGCTTTAAGAGTCTTACAGCATTTTTCTTTCTGATTGTCATTTTTCTCCTTTCCTATTCTTTGCTGTCCAGTGTGTATCGAAGAATTTTCCCATTTGGCTAGAAGCAGCTTGTTCCTTAACCACTTTTGTATTCCATGTGTGTAAACTTCTTTGGTTGTTGAAAAACTCTAAAAAACCCCACAGATGAGCAAGAATAACACCTCTTACTAAGTTTGTCCTATATATCTCCCTATAATGTCTGACCTCTGCATTCTGGGAATGCATTCTGAATGTTTGCCTTTGTTTTCCAGGATTGGGAAGTATGCATCTGCTTAAATGACTGATTCTAAAATAGTGTTCTTCTCTACTAAGCTATATAAATTCATGTCTGCATGTCTGAATTGCCCTTTAAGTGATTTTTCTTTATTGCAAGTCTGCTTGGTTGGTCTGGTTCGACTGAGTTGCTAAAATTGAGTTTTTTATTAAGGGAGGAAGTTGTCTTTCATAATCCATCATGTTGCTTGCCTATGGACTTAGAAATTAGAAGTGTTCCAGATACTAATTGCTAGTGTTTTCTGGGCTTGATACAATCACTTCTATCAAGTTGTAATTTATCTTAAGTGAAGAATCTTAAATGGTAATGCATTTTATAGATAGTAGCTAGCACTGCTTGGCATTGTCTGTTCAGTGATGTGTGCATGGCTCTGCTCAAAACATGATTTTTCAGTTGTGAACTGTTCAAGGACAGTCTCTCTATGTTTGTATTTTTACATTTTGACTAATATCTGATATGAGAATGAACAGCCATATTTCTGGGAGGAGCATTAGCATTGTGTGGTTGTGAACAGCAAAATTAGTGTCTAAGCAGCAGCTTTGTCATGTCTGAAGACTTCACTGATCCCACTGAATTTCTTCCAGACATGTGAATTAGGTACAGAACGTAGATAGTGGAAAGCTACTTTTCCACCCCACTACTGCTTCCCCTGGATATTTATCTTGCACTTGAAAGTCATACTTTTAAAGGAGGGAGATTAAATAATAATTACTTATATACTGGACTGTATAAATCTATTACAATATATGCAGCAAATATTTGTACAAATGGAAATGAGCATTTACAACTGTGTAGTTATTTTCCTGGTTAGAATATGAGGCTTTTGGGCCATTAGAACATGAATATACCATGGTATAACAAGTATAATTTTATATAAAATTTATATAAAAGGTATTTTTTTAAGGTTAGAATTTATTCTTATCTCATATCTTGTCCAATTTACCAGAACTTCAGTCAGGTAATAGAAGAGTGTTGGGAAAGAACAAACAGAAATGCACTTGAGTGTTTTTTTTAATTATGCAGTTGAAAATGGCTTTTTTGTAAGGGTGGGTAAAGATGTTAAGAGATCATATATGGTAGGTATTGAAAGAAAGCAAAGCTGTATATTTAAATAAATTTATATCTTGATTTTGACTATTTCTAATAGCTACATTAATGGAACTTAAATGGAATTTTGTCTGCAGTTGCATGCAGAATTAAGCTTTCTGAGAGTATGCGACAAAACCATGTCTGTCTTCTAGGAGACCTTTTAGACACCCTTTATATTGCTCTTTCATTATTAAGTATTTCAGTTTTAATAGCTGCAAAAGAAGGAAAACTAAATTCTTAGTCTTTCTACCTCACAAGAATTTGCAGAGGCACTGTGTAGGTGCTTTAGGAGGCAGGACTGTAATGAGTGAACGATAAGGTATAGGAAAGGTGCCATACAGCTTTTTACTGATGGTTTCTTGATTCTCTATAATTTAGTTTTAAAAAGTTAATTTTTAACTGTGGAGAGCACACATTCCTTGCATAATTTCCAGCACAAGCTATATAATTAGAATTTTAGTTTTACTGATGCTCTCAAAGATAAACGCCAGGTCTATTTTGCATCAGCACTCTGGATGCTGATACTCAGTTTGCTCTTCATTGCTGTACTGAATGCATTGTAACCAGCTGTGCGCTGCTGTTCAGTTTTCCCCTCGCAGGCCAGCCCCGATGAGTCCAGCAGCGATGAAGACAGCAGCCAGAGCAGCCCGGCCGTGCGCAAGCGGCGCCCCAGGAAGCGCGGGGTGTCGAGCTGCGAGCCCGAGGCTCTGGCGGGGCCCGAGGCGGAGCCGCCCCGCGAGGAGCAGCACAAGCGCCAGCTCAGCAGCGGCCTCAACAGATGCATCATCCTGGCGCTGGTGATCGCCATCAGCATGGGCTTCGGACACTTCTATGGTGAGTTCAGGGAGAGCAGGACACACACAGCCCACATCTTGCATAGAAAACGCTGTTTTATTGGGACTCTGAGGTTTTTTCTTGTTCTCTGCTAACAACTTAACAACTTAAACCTAAAAATGAAAGACAGCAACTGCTGCTGTATGGGTAATACAGGGAGATCTTCCAACAGTGCAACTGTATGTAATATACACTACTTTGTATAGTAATGTGGTAAATAGTAATTTTTCCTGAGTAGCTCTAGTTTTTTATGAAAATATGCCTTTCTAAAAAGACACGTTTCAGTTGGAGATGGGGGATATCATTCTTTTTGGATGTGGTATTGACTTTGACTAATTGTTAAGGAGTTAAATTTTAGTACTTCTTTTTAAATTTGTATTAATTTTCACTTGGTCCCAATTTTTTTTTATTCATAGGTAAACCTGAAGGTAAGAGCCGCGAGTGATGTACTGTGGATGCTGTGCTTGCATTCAGATTTACAGTAATTTCACGCCTATAAGGCACACCAGTGTATAAGGTGCACTTCTGGGTTGCCGGCAAGTTCCTGTACTTTGTCCATATGTAAGGCCCACCAGTGTATACGGCACACTTCCGGGTTCAGATCAAAATTTCAGTCCAAAAGGTGCACCTTATACGTGTGAAATTACTGTACATTTTAAACTGTGCTTGTGTATGTGTACACACACATCCCTATATGTATGCATACTTACATTATGAAAATAAAACAATAAATCAGGATTGCTGATGTGTGTGGGATTATAGGAACAAGTAATCCAATCATACAAACACATTTTATGTAGCAGGTACAGCAGGTAGTAGTAATTGGTGTGAAAACTGGTTGGTGAACATTGGCATGCTAGAGGTATAGAGGAGCACAGTGACCAGACCAGTCTGTGAATAGTGCTTGTGGTGGGAACTTGAGATTTCACTTGTTAATCGTTTCACTGTGTTTAGTTTGGTGTTAATGATAAATACTGTCCTTTTAAAGAACTTGGAGATGTATAGATGAAAAGTACACTTTGAACGTGGACTCAGGGTAATACATTTTTAAGGCATTCACTTATTCATTCATTGAATCTGTACTTCTAAATAAAAATTGTTATCACTAATGACAGTGATGATAGTATTTCAGCAGAAAGAAGGCAACTCTGTATAGCTTCAGTTTTTGCTTCTTCAGGTGAAAGTTCTTCATGGTTATGTGATAATTTATCTTTCTACCACTAGAAAGGAAATGAAGTCCTGCTTCCATCTTCCCAGTTTTAGGTGTGGGTTTTTTTTTTCCAACACAAACTTGCAGAGAGAAGTCCATCTCCCTAGAGGACTACTTTGTATTTTTGTGGTTCAGCTTGGAATGAATGTTTCCCACAGCACTCTTCTGTTAGGCTAATTGTCATGTAAGAGGATTGGAAAGGGTAACTTTTTATGAAATTAGTTTTCTTTTTATGGGTCAATATTAGGATATTATTTTCCTTTTAGCTAGAGCTCCAGGACCCCCTTAAGTCTTTTTGAGATGTAGAAAGCAACTAGGGTTAGATTTTAATCAATAACTTTATTCTAATCATTATTAACTGAGTTAACTGGCTCTATGATGCTCTAGGGAGGAGAACTAAAAGAGGGCAAACTTTTTAGGTAGCAGGTGAGGCTTAAATTAAATAGAAAAGTCCTTGCTAGAAAAATGTCTCCTAATGGACATTCAGACATTTAACTTTTTTCATTAACCAGAAACTACAAGGGGGGCTATAGCTATAACGCTAGGAATTTGGATTGGTTACTTAAAAGAATCTGAAGGATACTGTGACTTAGAGTACCAGCTGGAAACACAAACCAATTACTGAGGAATGGCACCTCAATATGTTCCTTTTCAGTGTTGCTAAATGTCATTTTTGCTTACTGTACCTAAATTAGGATTTTTGATAGGGAGAGAAAGAGTTTTAAGTGTTTTTGTGTAATTCAGGTTCTACCTAACATGAACCCTTTACACAAAATGATTATTTTTCAGATGCAGGTTTAGATTGTTAGGATCTATGGACTTCCTCAAAAGTGTCCATAAGAGATAAATATTAAAACCAAATTTACTGTCACTATACTTAAATTCATTTATTAAAGGATCTATGCTCTAAAAAGTTTTATTAGGACTCTGCAGACTTAAAATCATTGCTGTAAACATGTTGCCTTAGCTGAATTGAACTATTATAGTTCAACTTGGTTTAATGTAACAGTCATTTTTTAAAGTCACACTTGACAATAGATAAAAATTAAGAGAGCAAAAAACATTCACCAGTGTAAGTATACTTATATTTTTTCTTCTGTTTAACAATGCATCTCCCCCTGCCTTTAAATACAGATATAGAGCTCTGAATATGCTGCACTGGTTTTGAAAGAAATACCTAAAAATTGCTGTTGCCTTCTTCTCTAGAGTCAATTCAAGACAATCTTGAAAGCAAATATATAAAAACTACATCAGTGTTAGAATTTAGAGAATATGTGTTAGGTGAGGAAGTACCAGTCAAGAAGTTGTCCTTGACAAAAAAAAATTTGGTGACTAGTACAGCAAAGTTACATTTTCTGACAATTGAAAAACAGGACATTTGCTTACTCTGCAGCCTTTACTTATGGATAAGAAGGACAAGACAGGGCCTGCAATACTTGCTGCTTGTGAATAGTGTGTAATGATTGTATTTCTGCATGAAAATTTAACTACAGTGCTAATATCCTCTTATTCATGTAATTCAATTTACAGTAAGGGTTGTAGCTCGGAAATGGATAATGCATGGACCAACAGTCTCCCTTTTATCCTGGCTGACTTGCATGTTACTAAAAAAGTCACAGAGAAGTCAAAAATATTCTTTCCTGCATAACTTTGGTTTGGCTGTAACTTATTTCTGTGTAGTGTTCCAAAATTCCTTTATCTGTTATTAATGAAAAAAAGCAGTGTAGAAGCCAATTTTTTGGTCTGAGAAATTGTTTATCATTGAAAGAAACCATTTTGCTACAGTTAAACAATTACTGGTAAGGACAGGGCTGAAATGGCATGGTAAGAATGCTTCTGAATTCACAGAGAGAATGAAAATGATATTTACGTTCCTCTGATCCTCTAACTGCTTACTCTAAGTCAGTCTGTAAAAAAAATGAAACACTTTTTTATCTTTGTAGGTACAGTGCAGGTCCAGAAAAGGCAGCAGCTGGTGACAAAGACACGTGAATTAAAAGATATGAAAGATGACCTTTACCAGTGCCAACAAGAGCAAGGAGATCAAGTGTACCACAAAGTGGGGGTAGGTGTGAACTTAGCTGGAAGTCATTGCATAATTCTGTCATTATGTGTGCATTTTGCACAAAGTGAAATGAATTTCTCACACAAATCCATTAAATTTTTGTCTTTAGTAAGTTCTTTCAGAGAATTTTCCCCTGGATTCTTGACAAAGATTTATGTTGATTGAATTTCTTCTCAGAATGTGTTTAAATGTACTGGGTTTTATGTCTGTAGTCTAGGAGTTATCTGGACACAGAGACTCTGTTTCCCTGTGATACAATGCCAGGTTGACATTAATGAGGACAGCTGAAGTAGAAAATGCTTGTAAAAACATGTTGAACCTACAGGCTTTGTGAATTTGCTTTCTAAATTATCAGTGGTTATTAATTTAAAAAAATACTGAAGCCATACTTCTGGTTTTTTACTGTTGCATCATCTAGAGAGAAGACTAAGGACTCTTTTTTTAAGGTTTCCTTTTATGTGTCTGTTAGGAGCATTTGTACATAATTGGTATGTTCTAGAGCTTGTCAATGATGCCAGCAGACTGGGGAGCTCCTTTTGTGTTAGTATACATTTACACAAACAGCTATTTCCTGCAATGGATTTGGTTCAAAATCAGTTTGTGAATTTCTGCTCCAACAGCACAATGCTTTGCTTCTGCTAATTTATTTTTGTAGTGTGTAAATCCAGTTTGCTGAACATGAAGCAACAGCAAACATGCATATTTTAATTTCCTTTTAAGATGCTAGAGTTCATGTACCTAACTGACTATCCTTCAGCTAGTTAAATCAATACAAGTGAGGGGTAATGACCTCTGGCTGGCTGGGGGAGTTTCTCACATGGTCTTTGTTGCCAAGAAAGTGTATGATAAACAAACCCAACTGTGATAAACAAACCAGCTCTATTTTTGCATCTTGCTGTGCATGTTTCACTGCATCCAAAATGACAAGGGAGTTCTGTTTGGGCTACCTTGGTTATTCATCTTTGTAGCTAAAACTGTAACAATCCTCATGGTAGTATTTCTGCTTGTTTTCTTTTTGTTTCTTTTAGTCACCCAAGGGAGATCTTGCCACATGTTTGACCTTTACTGAGGAGAAGAAATCTTTTGATTCTCAAAAAAAAAGTCTTGCTGCAGAAAATCAGCACTTAAGAGAATCTCTAGAGAAGGAAGAAAAAGCTTTGGCCTCACTTCAGGAAGAATTAAGGAAGCTAAGACAACAAATTAGAAACTTAGAAGATAAAGGAAGTAGCACTGAATATATTGTAATAGAAAATCAGAAACTAAGGGAGCATTTGGAAGAGGAGAAGCAAAGGAACAGCAATTTTCTCAGGCAAAAGGAAACACTCTTTGCAGAGGCACAGATGTTAAGGCGAGAACTGGACAAAGAACGTCACGTTACAGAAGCTCTGAAAAAAGAGCTGGAGCACTTAAGTTCTCGTCAAACACCTGACAGTTCTAATGATGATGATGAGACATTAAGAGAAAATCAAGAAATAGAAACTCTGCGAGGAAGACTGGCAGAACTAGAAAAAAAGCTGAACTTTGAGCAACAACGCTCTGACTTATGGGAGAAGCTGTATGTTGAAGCAAAAGACCAGTCTGAAAAACAAGAAATTAATGAAAATGGACAAAAGAAAGGTGCTAAAGGGCAAAGTAAGAGTAGAAAGAAATCAAAGGAGACATTTTTTGGTTCAGTTAAAGAAACTTTTGATGCTATGAAAAATTCCACAAAAGAGTTCGTAAGACACCATAAAGAAAAGATTAAGCAGGCTAAAGAAGCAGTGAAAGAAAACTTGAAAAAATTCTCTGATTCTGTAAAGTCTACATTCAGACACTTCAAAGATACCACAAAAAACATTTTTGATGAAAAAGAGAAGTCATCAAGCAATAAAAGATACGAGGCAAACAAGAAAGCTCGAACTTTTTACCGAGACCATAACTCCTACGAGAATCTGAAGCACATGCATTACAGGGGACCCCACATGCCAAAAGAGTCCAGAAATGGAAGAAAACATCATTTTACAACATTTGGAAAAGATTCAGATTCCCAGAAATGTCTCAATGATCATTTGTGTAATAAAAAACATCAGTTTGCCCTAAAGGGGTGCTCTGGCATTTTTGAATGTGCTCATCAAGAATTCATTAGTCTCTTTAACAGAGTTTCAGATCCCATCAGGGTGGATGAATTTAATCGGCTGATGAGAAAGTATTTGCAACAAGTTGTACATAACTTCCACCACTGGAGAGAATTAGAAAATTTCATCGATAAGTTTTTTCATAATGGATTGTTTATACATGACCAGATGCTGTTCACTGATTTTGTTAATGATGTCAAGGATTACCTGGAAGATATGAAGGAATACCAAAGTAATAATGAAAAGGTTTTTGATGATTTGGACAAATACGTCTACAGATACTACTTCCATTATGATAATTCACCCCAGTATGGACCCAGGTTTGTTTCCATGTTTCCTGAGCTTGATAACACAGAGAACTGTTTTTTGTAAGGACAGCCAGTGTCCTTGTTGTAATGGATGGTCTTTGAGGAGGTATGTGTATGTATATATATGTGTGTATATATATACACACACACATATGCTTGAAGACTTTCTGAAGGACTTAGTGGAAATATTAGATTATGTTATATAAAGTGGATCTATACTACCTTTTATATAATTTTTTTTTGTGTACATAGCACAATCTCATGTTTCTGCTGGGTTCTTCAGAAAACTGTAACTGCCAGTAGGATTTTGTTAGACCATTAGCTCTGATTGCCCATCTGATGGAATGAATAATTGTCTTGGAGCATTAACTAGGGCTTCCTTGTTGTTCTTTGCTGAATGAAGTTTTTGAGTATATTTGAGGTGTCTCCAAGTCTTATTCTGGCATATACATTTTACTACTGTCCTGTAGTGTACTACTGGGTTAGTCTGAATACCCAGAGCTGAGCTCATCACACAGCAGGTTTTAGATCAGATCCTGACCCTGGACTTAATTTTGTTTGTGCTTGCTCACACTGGCCAGCCCTTGGTGTTAATTGTTTCCTACATTCCATTCCTGGATCTAAAGGTGTTCTCAGATTTACACTTGTGTTATTTATTGTTTCATATACTTTACTGCAGCTGGAAGTCTGAATTATTATCTACTTTGGGCTTACTAAGTATTACCTGAGGTTGCACTATCTCCTATTGAAAGCTGAACCATGAGGGTGATAGTCCCATTATCAGCTACCTAGCTAATGTGATTAATGTGGTTCTGGCAAACACATAAGGTTTATTTATAGTCCATCTTCCTAATTTATTATCAAATGAACTTTATTTTAAAACTAAATACCTAATTTGTGAGAATTTCAGTTTGTAGAAAAACAATTTTAAATTATTTTACTGATACTGTTATACAGAATTTTGTGATATCAGCTGCATTTTTATTTTTAGAAAGCATTTCTTTACTACATACCATCTTATTCGTGATTTAAACAAACATTTTCCCCATTTTTCTTAGAAGCTAAAGGACTACTTACTACTAATTTTGTTTTCAATGAACCTCAGCATGTTAAAAGCTGTACTTGAAAATGTAATTGTGTTTCAAAATGCTTTTAGTAGTAATAAGCTTTTGTTTACTCCTTGCAGTCGGCCTAAAAGACCTTTTACACAAACTGAAAATTCCAGACATGAAAAACAAGCTCAGAAGTACCAACACCGTAATAAAAGAGAAGGTAAATGGCATAAACATGGTCGCACTAATGGAAGACACATGGCAAATCTTGAAATAGAATTGGGGCAACTACCCTTTGATCCAAAATATTGAGTAATTTATTGTAAAAATTAAGATAAAAAAATCACATACTCTCTGGAAACTAATTGTTTTTCAACAAAGCAGCACGATGCAAGATTTTTTTTCTGAGTAATTTGATTTTTACACATTTTTGTTAACAGGCAGAAATCAGGCTTTCTAAATTTGCAAATTCTGTACTGCTGCTTTTACTGTTCTTTGGAAGTGAAGATAGTTTGGGTGCCAGCAGTATTGTTGCAGAAACTAGGCATGCCATGACCTGTGTATGAAAAAATGCTTAATTGCATTCCATTAGTGTAGTTAAAGCTTGAGCCATGCATAATGTACCAACTACTAACTCCAGTGTTTGATATACTAACTTCATCTCATCCTTGCAAAAATAGGTCAACATTGTGGTAATGTATTTGTTAGTGTTTTGTAACCTTATATTTGCTTCCTGTCTTTGGGGGGGTTCAAGAGCCTGTTGAATTGTGAAGAATTTGCTGTGCTGCATTCTAATCAGCGTGCTGATTTAAACACTTGAAATGTCTTGCATATCTGCATATTGTAGAAGAAAAATAAAAGAGACATTGTGGGTAAAAGTCTTTATTTATAAAAGAAACTTAGCATAGCTGTACAGTTCTATAAAAATGGTCCAGTCTTGTCTGTATTTTATTGCTTAAGTATTCATATGGTAACTTTGGTCTTCCCAATGTTGTAAGGTAGGTCAGCAACCTCACCCTGCCCCACTGCAACTGAAGCTGCCTTCAGGAGGAGGTTTATGTGTTTGCAAGCAGCCACTGGCTGCCTCATGGGACTTACCATTTGAGCTCCCCAGTTTCAGACTCCCTGCTCTCAGTTCTCCAGTACGAGCTCTAAGCATAGCTACTGCTATGCAGAACTGATCTCATTAGATCTGAGGTGTAGCCACTGATCTTCAGGGATAGTTCATTTCAGTTGTTCTCCTGTAGATGGAGATGTGGCTTCCAACTCGTCCTTGAGGTACATGAGTATGAAAGACAGTGGCTGTTTTCTCATAGCCCCTTAAAGCTAGAAATGATGATATTTCCTGTAAATGAACACACATTAATTTCCACAGTGAGAAAACACAGCTGGGAGCATATGAATACGTGTTCCAAAGTCTCTTGAAAAGGATCAGTTCAACTGTCCCTGGGAAGCCTTATCCTTTACTTTAGGAAAGCCTGCTAGAAAAAGAAGTACCTATCCTTTTTGATCCTGTCTGCAGCAGATATTCACCAGCCACCGTTGAGTGCATGGACTTCATTAAAGATTTGAGGGGTTAAAAGGTACTGCAGGTGTTTTTGCTTTTCATTGTTGCTTACTTAAAAGTGCAGTTTCTGGGAACAGATGGCACATTTGTTTTAATATGGATTGAGAAGAATTCCACAAAACATTACTTTGTGGCCTGTAGAATTTGCACAGAGGAGAGGGCATACGTGAATATTAAATATATTAACACTCTTATTATGGACTAGAGGGGTTAATTTTAATATAAGCTGTGTTTTAAAAAATTGTGGGCAACACTTTTCAAAAATTTTAACTACAACTCTTCCCTAACTTATTTCATAACTTATCCTCAGAAGTAGTTTGTTTCATCTTGCAGTTACCATACCTGTTCTAGCACATTGAAGAGGATCAAATGACTGGGTAATAATGTGTCATTGTAAAATTCCTTATTCAGCCATCCAAGCGGGTTAGAGTAAAACACATCTGCTTCATCAACGTAGCTCTCATTGCCAGTTAGGTTTGGGGGACACTGAAGGAATCTCATTTTTAGAGGACAGTGAACATGACTAGGGAAAAAAACCAAAAACACACATTTCATAATAAACTGACTAGATTCAGTTTACTGAATAGATTACTTACTAGATTCAGATACTCCTCACTTTACCTCAGTCAAAACAAAAATCAGTTACATTTTTTTCCTCAGAGTAGTATTTTCTTCCCTTCAATAGTTCATATGAAAGCAAAGTAGAACAAGCAGTCTCAGTCCAAAGTGCTGGGACTGTGTTGTTAGCAGTTAACAGAAAATACATTTATCTTAATAAAAATACCATTTGCACAACATCAGCTTCTTAAAAAGGTACTTTTCCATATCAGCTTCACTATTTATATGTGCTTTAATTTTGTTTACTTCCCAGGATCTACTGAAAACCTTTTGCAGTGACCTCAGTCACTCCGTTGTAATGACATTTCTTTACTGCCTAGCAGCAGAAGTAAAATGAATACATTTTGATTGTAACAATTAGTGTTTCATTCTGCTACAAATGTTACCATAATGAAGAAGTGTGACATACTTGGTAAAGTCATTACTGCATATCCTCTTACAGAGCTATTTCAAAAAATGAATGAAGTTTAATGCTGAATTTTATTCTGTGGTATAAACATATGGCTTATGTCCCCTATTCACTCTTTATTAACTGTATGAAAAATCAAAACTCTTCCTGTATACATTTTTAGTAAGCCTTGGAAAAAAGAAATCTTGGTGTCTGATTAAGAGTTTAGATTCTAATGTAGTACACTGTTAATGCTTGTAATACCTGTAAAATGGAGTAGAGTGGCACGGCATCAGGATGAAGACAAAAGCTTGTGCCTGCTGAGAGCTATTGCAGAGCTGCTGGATGTGACTCATAACATCCAGAGTGCCTCGCTGGTGCACCAAGCCTGTGTACAGGGCTGGCACTAAATTGGATAAGAGCAGGAAACTTGCTGCAGTTTTCTTCCATGCTTTCAAGTGTTTCAAAGAATATCCTACAGAAATATTTGAGTAAGTTTGGGAGATAATTCACACATTTTTGAAAGAAACCATTACTCAGTAAATAGCAAGACTTTGCTTTGAGATGCTTTACTACAGTGTTCTTTGAGTCTTTACTCTTTGAATGGAAATTCAAAGGTTAGACTTTGCTCTTTAAACCCATACCTGTCTCCTGAAATACAGTTTCAAAACCAGTGCTTTGTCTCTTTAAATTTAATTTCTTGTAGTGGAAAATAGTCCATTCAATAGTTTGGATGAATGATATAGGGCAACTTACTGATGTATTCTGATTCATATAAGTCCACAGAGCCAGAATAAATGGTAACTACATGTACATGGCTGCGGTATTCTTCTTCTCCAAAATGCTGAAAACTACAGCATTTCTTTATTGTTATTAAATATTGAGCTGCTGGCCTTGGAAGACCATACTTCTTCATTTTTTCCTATCTCCAATTGCTGCCCCTTTTCTCCACTTTTCTTGAAGGAGCTAATAATGGCAAAAGGCATTTCTCCTGGGGGGAGATGGTTCCAGAAGTCCCTTTCTCACAACCACAGCTTAGATGAAGATTGCATAGACAAAGAACACAGCACAGACACCAGCTTCATGTTGCAGCCAGTCTGGAAACCCTTTTCAAGTCAAACCCTCTTCATGTCAGTATCATGAGAAAAATATTTTATGTAGCTTTGTGACACCTGTACTGAATCACAGAAAACGATCTACAAGGTATGTTCCAGAAATCAATAATAAGCAAATTAAATCAGTCTTCAGTTGGTCAGTTCTGCCAAATTGTATTTTGGATGAAGTCCACAAATTACTTTGTGGTTTAAACACAATTGGTAGCATTCTATTACGGGCAATTTTTTTAATTGCTTTTGTGAAAAACTATTGGCTTATGTTTCTGTGCTTGGAAATTACTTTGAAATCCATGTGGGGGTTTTTATGCTTTTATTTTATAATGTTTGGAGCAATTAAGATCTCTTTGTAACCATGGAGTGTAGAAGTATCAGAAGTAACTTCTGTAGTTTTTTCTTTTAAGTATCCAAATGGATGAAAAGGAATTGATAAATTGTATAGATGATCTCGTTCCCTTACAGATATGAAAGCTGGGGGATATTCAGTATTTTTTGTTATTTGACTGGAATTCTTCTTCATGTCAGGTAGAATGGATTCATCTTGCTGCTACTGAACTAAGCCAAGCCTTTATAACATATTTGATTTTAGCAGAGAGCAAAATTATTTAAATAAGATTAACCTATTTTGCTGGTCTAAACAAAAGTAAAAGAAAATTACAGCGTTCAGTGATTCACCAGTTTTCAACTTATATTTAAACTGAAGCTATACAGCTTCATGTTCCAGAACTTTTAATCTTCCTTTGTAATATCTGAATCTAGAAAAGGGTAGTTTAATCTTTTTTATTGCATAATTAAAGGCATTTCTCAGGCATATTTGAAAGTACTGTCTGGAAGAATTCTGCCAAGGAACAAGATTCATTTTAGGGGTGGTGGTGCTGAAAACTTAGGAGTCACTGACACAATTGTCATGCTTTTGCAGGAATACTTTTCTCCATGCTAAGGATTCTTTATGTGTGCTACAGTCTCTTGCTCTTCCTCAACTTTTTTCTTTCTCTTTATAACTAGCTATAAGAAAAGGCTAGGCTAATTCTAAGAATCCTTTATCAAATACCTACATGATGGTTAACAGTCTCTCTCTGGGTAAAAATTATATCCTGGTAGGGCTGCAAGACATTTGAAACCAATGCTTACCACAAAAAATCATGCAGAATGGCAGTACTGGATAGATGAACCTGAATTCCTTATGGCTCAGTGTGCTGTAATAAAACATATAATAGTATATCAAGAAGGTAAAATGCTTCAGTTCTGTTGACAAAATATATTTTTGAACATCAAGGACTGGAAGAGCATGTGCATGTATTAAGAAGCTTTTGGTATTGAAGCAATTAAGAGTAAAAATACAGATTGTCACTTTAGAAGAACATAAGTACATTTGAATTAAGATTTGGTCAGTTTAAACCAAGCACTGGTAAAAATTCCTGGCAACTACAATTAAGTGGTCTGATTCTTTGACAACTAGATGTAATTTAGCCAGTATTTCACCAATCTGTTTTTTGTAATAAGACACAATAAATAGTGTGGATGAAAAGCTAAGATTCAAATGCCCATTTGTATCTAGCAAATTAACTGTCACCCCTGCTAATACAACAACATATAATTTCCCATGCAAACTTTTTGGGCTTTTTTGGGGAGGATTACTACTATACTCATGTCTTTGAAATCAAAGGGGTTCTTATAAGACAAAGGGATGTAAAAATGTCCTAAAGCAAGTAGAGCTACTTCCAGTTTTGAGTCGGAAAGAAGAAATGGCATTTCTAATCTTGCTACTGTTTTGCTATAGTCTATTACTATGACTATAAAAGTATTTATTGCTTAGTATTTATTTACTTGCTTTATTTTTTCTTGTCTGAAAGTGTCTCTCCTGTTTAATTGACAGTTAATTCTGATGCTTTAGAAAAAACTTACCTTTGAGCTTAAAATGAGAAATACAGCCTTATGATAGTTAAGACCTGAGAATAAACTTGCTAATGGACTAAGTTTTAGAGGTCTAAGAACCTCTCATCTTACTGGGGATGTATTAAAGAACCAAATATCTGGTTGAATGGTGTTTTTTAACTAGATCTATTTTTGCTTAAACACCTGCTAAGTGACTGAGTGTTGGTTTTGGGATTTTTTAAAATTTCATTTTCCACTGCATCTCATGATGAATTATTTTATTCTCTAAAGGTCTAGTCAATTCTAAAGATACATGGTGTGACAATACAAGAAACAGTATTGCACAGAATTCTAGAACCAGTTTTATAACTGACTGCATTTCTTGGAGTGTTTGAAGAGTTTTTTGTCCCTTAACCTGAATACTATGCTACTTTTTTCTGGAGAGGACATTTACCTGTACACCAGCACTGTCCAGATCACTGGCAGCAGAAAGATGTGGTACCTCCTTGGTGCCAGTGCACAGCCGTGAAGAAAGAAAGGTAGATGGGGACCCAAGATGACTGGGAGTCCCTGAGTGAAGTACCAGTGCCAAGGATGAGAGCCATAAAACGTTCCCAAATTCTGCAGCACGTTGAATTTCAAGAAGTTTAGCTGAACCAGTACCCACTGGGAGATGGGGGGGAGTTAAACACAAATCCAAAGTCAAACCCAACAGCTACATTGAATTACACGGTCTTCACTGGCCCTATATAATGCATTTTCACTCCTATTTCATCTATTTTACTCAGCATTGACTTCCTACAGTTAGCAATTAATCACAGAAGTGTGTAAGTTTGTAGTTTGTTGATAACTGCTGAGGACTTAGCATACAGATTTTATGTAGCAGTCCATCATCTGAAATACCGAGAAGTCAGTGTTCAAGGGTTTGTTCAAGGATATATTTAGAGATCATAGGCCAGACACTGTCACAGAAACAAGAGAAGTCAGAGAAGTCTGAAATACCCATCAATGCTAAAATACTAAACCCCAAGCTCCTTCTTATAAGTCAAGTTTAAAACAGCTTACCTCACCAAAAAACACACGGTCAATTATTAAAGAGGTTCCTACTGTGACCAATCTGCAAAAATGGAAAGTTTGTTGCACTGATATTGCCTGAATTGCTTTTTTATCTTCTCCAGATAGCTGTCAAAACTCTGATTCTTAGTATTTTTCAGATTATCCATACTCATTGCCATTTTACAGTGGCCACTTGCCATCACCTGGTATCCTTGGCACAATCCCAGATTAAGCTGGAATGCTGCTCATGTCTCACCATCATGAAATCTTTCCTGATGCTTTTTTGCAGCATATGCAACAGTTTAAAGGAAACATGCCCCTTCCTTAAACTTTTGCAAAAGGACTCTATTTGTTCTCTTTTTTACTTAAAATATATAAGGTTTTTTTGGCTTGTCTGCCTTTGCAGTGGTAAGACCAATGTTAAAATGTAGCTGTGCACAGTTCAGGTTTAAACTAAGAAAGAACTTACCCAACTGGAATGCAGGTGTGTAGGATAAGGTCTGCTTTCCTCTGTTCTTGTAAAAAATGAATGAAGACCAAAGGTATCCACGGGATAACAGCAGTGGGACGAATAACAATTGCAAGTGCCACCAAAGCTAAATACTTACAACTAGGAGGAAGAAACATAAAAAACCCAGCAGCTTATCAAAAGGTCTGGCCAATTCTTTTGCAGACAGTGACATTTCAACTACTGTCATGTCTCTGGCCAAAAGTTTTTCATACTGCAGGTAACTTTTGATTCTCTAAGTGCAGATACTCTGTTTTGCTTGGAATGCTGCAACACTAGAATTGCTTTGTTACCATGGAGTTGCTAACTAGAAGTACCTACTTTAAAATAGCGAGCAATAAAGAAAATTGTGACCACAAATTCACCTACATCTGTCCTCAAAAAGCTTTTGTTATCTTTTCCCAAGTTACATATTGAAGTTTAAAATAAAACTTCCCATAAAGTTACACTTTGCAAAAGGAAACAGCTGATTTTACATACCAGCTGTAACAATATCTTTAAAAAATACTTAAGAGGAAATACTATAGTGTTCCTTCCACAAGACAGAACTCTTGCTACATGAGTGAGGGGGCTTAGATGTTACAAAAAAAGTTAGCATTTTAAACAGCATCAGTAGATTGGTGTCATCCCAAACCAAAAATTAACTGTACTGTTAGGAGAAAGCTTCTCACCTGTTCCCCATCTTGGAGCCTTTTATGGGATAGTAGGAAAGAGCAAAAATGGTAAGAATAGTCTCCATGGTGTTTGTTAGAGTTCTGGTACAGGAATACCATGTAAACCAGGAACAGAGTTGGCAGAAGAACTGAAAATAATTATGAACACATTAAAACAAGTTCACCTAAATGAAGGTATATCACTGTGCTCTTATTTATGATGCAAAAATCAGTGTTTATTAACACACATAATTTTTTAAAGCTATGACTCACCACAAACTTTGCAGTTTCTGAATTTTCAAGATGTTGCACTAATGAGTAAAGCTGCACATCAGCAAAAGCAGCCAGCACTGCCTGTGCAATCCTAGGGACCCAGATCTGTGTAAGCAGAGAGAAAACTATACTTGGAACAAACCAAGTTAAATTCCAAGAGAGGACTGAATTAGTGAATGACTGTTCAAGTATGAAAATAGTGAATTGGTAAATATTGTCTATAGCTTTTTATGATTTTAAAAATGAAATAGTAAGGTCCTTGGGTAAAGTTCAACTGAAAGTGTTCAAAGATAGAAAGCAGAATTATCTGCCTTGTATCTCCAACAGAAATCAAAAGGGGCTGTTGTTAGTTGTTGTGAGTTGAGGACAAATATATATTACTAACCACTTTGGAAAACTGAACTACTGTGCAATTATGATGTAGTGGCAAGCACAAGCAGTATGAAACTCCAAAAGATTGACACAGGCCAAGAATAATCCTCTGTACTTTCAGGCATCAGTGCGGTGTCTGGAAATCTGTGAATGAGTTCTGCCCCCATGGGAAGTCAATGGAGTCTCTGTGCTCGCACATCTCTAATCGCCAGACTCAAGGCCTTGCATTTTTCTTAGACAATAATAAAAATAGAATTGTTTAAATAAAATCGTTTAAATACGATGCTTTAAAATTGGATTGATTTTAGTAGCAGATGCACATTTTTTGATTATACTCACCAGCAACTGAACATTATCCTTAGCCAGCAGTTGTAATGCTTTGTACATGCTTGCAAAGATCAGCGGGTACGAGTAGCCCCTTAAGCAACTTGTCCATTCCCAAGTCAGGTAACCATAATTACGAATATTAAGGACAGATCATGACCAACTGAAAGGGAAAGCTTCACCCGAGCCACCCGGGTCGAAACCTTCTGTCCCCTTGGGCCAGAACGGTGGGGTGCTTGTTGAGCCGGACCCCAGCACTCCCCCGCCCAGGGCACAGCGGGGGCCGCGTCCCCTCCGGCTCGCCAGGAGCGATGAGAGAGCGCGGGAAACGCGGCACGTGAAGGATATTTGAAAACCATGCGATGCGCCACCTCCAGCGACTGCCAGTACTCGTCCGGGACGAAGCTGGTCTGGACGAGGAAGCAATTGAGCGTCCGCAGCGCCAGGGCGAGCGCCAGCAGCGGCGCGGGCGTGGCCGCACCTGCAGGGAGGAGGCTGGTCCGTCACGGGCCCCTCGGGGGCGCCCCCCGCCCCGCACCTCCCCGCCCGGCCTGGCCTGGCCCCGCTCACCATCGCCTCGCTGTGCGGCGGCCCCGCCGGCCGAGCTGTACAGCACGGAGCGCCGCTTGCGGAGCCGCACCGCCTCCGGCATCTGCGCCCGCACTCCCCGGCCCAGCCCCCGCCGGGGCATGCGCGGCCGCTGGGGGCGGGACAGCGCCCGCACTTCCGTCCGGCGCCTGCAGCGAGCGGGAGCAGTGCGCTGCCGTGTCCCGCGTCCAGGTGAGGGGCAGGGGCCGGGGCTGCGGGCCGAAGCCGAGCCGCGCCGCGCCGCCGTGCCTGCCCGCCCCACGCGTGTCGCCATGAGGGGCCGGCTGCCTCTGCAGCACGTGGCCGTTGCCGTGGCGCTCGGCGTGGCCAGCGGGATCTACATCTACGGGCCGCTCTTCCAGCCGCCCCCGGCCCCGCACGGCCCCGCCGCGCCGCCGCCGGACCCCGCGACCGACAAGAGGCCCTGAGGGAGCCGTGCGGCGCCATTCCCGGGCATCGCCTCGCAGCCGGGCCCTCGCACGGCCTGTCCGTCGGGGGCAATGGAACTGCTCGGAGCCTCCCGCCCGTCACCTGCCGGGGCCGTCCCGCCCGAGCCGCCCCTTGCAGCCCGGCCTGGAGCCGCCCGCTTGCTGGAGCTGCAGCTGAGCGCCTGTGTGCTTGATACCAGACTTCGGGACGTGAATGTTCAATCATGTGTGATGTTCTGAATGTCTGAAGGTCTATTTCACCTCTAAATATAAATAAGATCAAAGAACTCGAAAAAGAAAGCTGCTGCTGTGTGATTACGCTTGGTGGGTTTTGTTGGATTGCCTCTGATCTGGTCCTCCAAGTGATAAATACAATTTTTTTCTGCTTCTCATGGTTTCAATTCTTAATACGTTAGCTCGGTTGGGAAATCAGTTGTGCAAATGGCTGACAAGGGAACTGCACCCAACTTTGGTATTTTTAGCTTATAATCAGACCTGGCCGTATGTACATACACACGTATCACATGTGCCTATACACAGATTTCATTTCTGACAGAGTGAGGTATAAAATAAAAAAATCTGCCTGAAAAATGGGTTGTACTTGGTATAGCTCAGGAAGACAGCATGGCTCTTGGAATAGGTGTGGATTAGTCTGAAAGACTGTCTCAGAATCTGAGACTTAGGGAAACCAAATCAGTAGATATGTCAAGACTTCAGTAAATCTAAGAAGAAATCAGACCCAGGAGATCTTGGGACAAACTTATGCCAGGTTTTGGTTTTAACACAGAATCTTGTTTTGACAGAATGAGGGAAGAAGCCAGTTGTCTGTGTGTCTTTATATTTTAAACCAGGAACAATTACAGCTGGAGGCAGTGGTATGGAAGCTGAGAGGATAGGATAGGATAGGATAGGATAGGATAGGATAGGATAGGATAGGATAGGATAGGATAGGATAGGATAGGATAGGATAGGATAGGATAGGATAGGATAGGATAGGATAGGATAGGATAGGGGATAGGATAGGATAGGATGTGGGCTGGGAGGTTGAGTGCAGTAAATGCAGTTTGGACATGACATTACATGGGCAGTGGCTTTAAACTGAAAGAGAGCAGGTTTAGATTAGATATTAGGAAGAAATTTTTTTACTGTGAGAGTGGTGAATCACTGGCACAGGTTGCCCAGAGAAGCTGTGGTTGCCCCATCCCTGGAAGTGTCCAAAGCCAGTTTGTATGGGGCTTTGAGCAGCCTGGTCTAGCAGGTGTCCCTGCCAGTAACAGGGGACTGGGACTAGATGATCTTTAAGGTCCCTTCCAACCCAACCCATTCCCTGGATTCTATGAGGAAATGCCACAAATTGCCCCAAGATATTAATGCAAACATTGAACTAGTGCAGTGACTCCAACAGCTTCCTTTAGGGTACCACTATCTGTTGAAAAAGTCATTTTGAAGAGTGTAGCTCAGGTCTAGAAGGCACTTCCTTTGTAAATATGATTGGAATTGTCCGTAAATATGGCAGTTGAATTTGAAAAACCTCAAGAATGAGGATATCTGAAGTGATGCAGGTGGAAAGGTAACTGAGCTTAAGCTGCTGAGAGTGAAGAGCACTGTTCCCTTGCGGGGGAAGGCAGGCAGCCAGCAGGCGGCAGGAAGAACTCGTTAAACCCACAGTGGTGAGCATCAACCAGGCACCGCGGATTTTCGCTGCAAAACCTGTTTTGCCTCTTATGAATTCTTTCTGAGCGGCGGGAGATGTTTCAGAGCGGGGAGGAGGGAAGGTGCGGAGCCGGCCCGGCCGATGCCGCCGAGCGCCGCGCGGTGCTGCCCGCGGGCCGCGCTCAGCCGCCCAGGTGGCCGCGGCGGGGCCGGGACAGCCGGGGCGGTGCCGCCCGGCCCGCCCCCACCTCAGGCTGTACGGGAAGTGATGTTGCCTTGACGGGAAAGACACGGTCGGAGCCCAAAAAAGGGCAGGTGTGGCGTGACGCGGCTGCGGGATCTCCGGCGGCCGGGAGGCGAGCAGGTAGGGCGGCAGGGGAGGCGACCGGGGCAGCGGGCAGAGGCGGCTGGGCTAGGCTCGGCCGGGCTCGGGCACAGCTCTGGGACGCTATTTCGGGCAGGGGACTCTGCATGCCGGCGCCCCGGGCTGTAACAAAGGGGAGGTCACTCGGGAGATCGGGGCGAGGCGTCCGCAGCCCCCGCTTTGGGCTGCCCCTCAGGCGCTTCCCCTCACGGCGCTGCCGGGACCCAGCAGCCTCGCTCGGGCCTTCCCCCTTCCTGCCGCTGCTGCAGCATCTGCAGCTCCCCGCCTTAAACCTGCGCTTCTTTTTTCAGAGGAGAAGGGGATTGCATGTCTGGTTTAAATCTTTGAAAAGGCTTTTAAAATGGTAAATCGTCGTGAAAGCACTATAATGATGTTATACGTGGCTAGCCAGGACTCACATCTTGCCTGTGACCATGAGCAGACCTGTTGCTCCTCTCTGAACACGGCTTGTTTGGCTCGGGGAGGCTTCATGCTGAGAAGGCCCTTCAGCCTGGTTTGCAGTGCTTGGGCTGAATTTACACTTTGATGATCTTGGATCTAAAGAAAACTAAATCCATCAGAAACGCCTATTGATTTTCTTAGCTCTGCAACTAACTAGAGTATATTAATATATAAGTGGTATTTTAAATGGTACTAGCAAAGTATAAAGGACTTGCTTAGAACTACTGAAACCACTCAGTTTTTATCTCTTAGAGGTGTATCAGGAGTATTTTGAGCTTTCTGATTGCATGACTCCTCTAACACATCCCTCATGGATGGTGCTTAGGAGATTTTCATCGGGGTAACACATACATGTTTGGAGTTACATCTGCAAGGTGATGTGTTGCTATGCTTTACAGGTTTTTCTTTGAAACTCTGCAAAATCAATTATGCCTGTTCTTGGAAACTTAATCTTACACAGGCATCTTCTCTCAGCCCTTCTTTCTTGTCACAGACTTACTAGTTTTGTGAGTGTTCCAAGTGTTTTCCATCCAGGGAAAAGCATATACTGCAATATGCATTTCAAATGTTGATAGGTAAATGTAGGAATGGTATTTGTAATGCTAAATGAATGTCTCAAAAGCATGGTTAAAAAGATGGAAAATAGAACAGCACGTTCCTGTGTTTCTCGTTCAGGATTCTGATTTTACATCTACTTAATCTCTTGCACAAAGGACTTTGGGAGAGAGGGTGTGCTACAATTTACACTGGTTTATTTTCACAGTTAACAAAATTTCTCATGAACAACCAGATGGCTAAAACCAGACTGTAAGTTTGTTTTATCACTATTGTTAAACATGGGAACACATTATTTTATCACTTGATTACACATTTCCTTTTCTTTCAAAGAGAAGATAAGATGAGATAAAAGAATTCTTAAGTAGCATTTGACATTTACAGAAACAAGTATTATGTGCAGTAATCCTGTGTCCCTTTGCATTCTTGGTTATGCTGTTGCTGCCAGGTATTGCCAGGTATTTGCTGACAAAAGACCTGTGATAGGTGTGCAAGTTTCCAGCATAACCCTGGACTTGCAGATGGACACCATTGCTGAGATCAGTCTGTCACTGTCAACAGAAGTAGTTAGAATTTAATTTTGAAGAAACAGGCAAAATTTGCACTAGGGGTGGATTATAAGGAATGAGAACTCCTTTTCCCCTGTTGATGTCTCAGCAATTAATTGTTGCATTTAAAGTGTATTAAACTCATGATTTAAATAATTAATCATTAAACATTCCCTTCTGTATTAAAGCTGCATTGTTGTACTCTCCACATGTACTTGGTCCTGCAGAGGGTTACTTAGATACTTACAGCTAAACTTTTCCTGGGCTGGGCATATGTAATGCTCTAGAACTTGCTTTTGCTCCTGTTGTCTTGCAGATACCACTCAGTGCTGCAGATACAATCTGAGTTTGCAGCACTGGATTCAAACATGCCTAAAAAATTGTATAAGTACAGCATGGTTTGATAAATTCTTATCTAAAAGGCAGCTTTTTTAGCAGAAACACATTTTTTCCATGTATACAAATATATTCCCAATCAGTCTTTCTCTATAGCATCTGGTTATGAGGTTTCTTTTCCTCATCTTTTTTTTTCCTCTTCTTAGTCAGAACTGCATCGCTGTCAGGAGCCAGGACTAGCTTGAACCATGTTAAATCAGCTGAGGTGACTTAATGCTTTAATGATTCTTTTATCTCCAGTGGAGCTTTGTGAATAAGTCCTAGCTCTGACTTTCTTTTCTGGAACACCCTTACATTGTTGTGTTTTCATACATAAACCAGCAGAATTTACTTTTGATTTATAGTAATAGGTAGTCTCAGTGTCTGTGCTTTCTTTTCCAATCTAATAAGCCTTATGGCATATAGATTAAAATATGATATATAACCAGCTCCTTTTTTTCTCTGTGGTACTTCAAAGGGTTGGGGATGCTTTGGGGTGTGTGTGACAGTTTTGCATATCCTGGGTGGTGGAATTCTTTTCGCATACTGGCACATTTCAGCACTCTGGAGCTGACCTAACAAGTTCTTCAGTGTTTTAGACTACAGGAAGAAAAGAAACCCAGGCAAATATCCCTGCTTCTATGGCTCTGAGGATAATATTAAAGTGTAAACCAGTTCAGGGATATTTTCCTGAGTTTGCAAACACATTTCCCATAGCTGTTTTCCTTCTCTATGTCTGATACTTGTACTGATGAGAAATGGATAAGAATGAAGCATGTCAGAAAAAAGCACTTTTGGAAGACAATGTGAAGACTGATAGTAAGGTAGCAAAGGGACAGGAAGCAGCAGTGAAGATACAAACTGGGCAGGGATACAACTTTTCTAGAAATCTGATTTGCAGTGGACAAAAGAAGTTGGTTAATATGTAACCAGTGTTTTTAAATTAAGAGTTAAATTTGTGGGCACCTGCCAAAAATATTTTGAAAATAACTGTACACTTCTGCAGTAATTCTTTGTATCAATATAATAGGTGAATGAAAGCCCTGTAAGGAGTACAGCTTGCTGAAATACTTTATGTAAAAAATAAAACACTGGATGGGTCTAAAGACACTGCTACACAAATCAAGTAGCTGAGTCCAGGTTAAGTTTGGATAAGTGACTACAGTTTTGCAGCTGTGTATTGCTATTGGTTTAAAAGGTGATAACAGAATAAAGGAATAAATAGCAAAGCAGATAAAAACTGATTCTTTTGTAATACTTGCAGGTAAGGAGAGCTCCATGGGTAAAAACTATGCCTTTTATTAGAGCAGTTTATTTAGTTGGAAAGGATAGGCTTTCAGGTATGTAAGCCCCTTTCAGGTCTGAATTAGAAACATAGAATGCAAAACAAAATTGAAAACAATGGATGCATAATTTTTATAATACTTGAAGCATATATCATTAGAAGGTGGTGAAGGTTCTCTGGAGAAGTGCTGCTGTCCAACGTCAGCCCAGTCTCACTCTGAAGGCCTGGCTTATTATTTTCATAACTGTGGGATGTTTTATTTGGTGCCCTTATCACCCAAAGACTGTAAGGAAAACGGTTGCTCTGTGAACTGAGAGGAAGAAAACAATTCATTCCAATAACATCCTTGGGGAAAGGCAATATTTGAACTAGACTGAAGGCTGTTAGTGGTGATAAGGATTAATAAAGCATGTATGGTGGGTAGGGGGGGAAGAAAACTTCATTCCTTTTTATGGATAAAAAAATGCTAGTTTTCTGTTTTTCTCATGTCTCCACCACTCTTGCTAGTATGGTATTTTTTATTGGTAATTGCTGAGGGAAATTATCTTCCTTTCATGGAGATCCCTGCTGATAATTGTGTTACTCTCATGGAGAGTGGTGCAGTTTCAGAATTTCAGGGTATCACTCAAGGCTCACAGCTGTGGAACTGCTTGTGCTGTGAAATGCTTTTATGCAAGGTTTGCATGAGATGATTTGCTGCTACAGTTATTGCCAGTGGCTGTTGCTTTCCATGTCTGCTTGGAAACATAGATAACATTCAGAATGCAGATTATAGCAAAGGCTGGATAATTGGGGTCTTTTTATGGTGGCGTGTTTGGTTTTTTTTAATTGCAAAGGCTAATCATAATTCCTCCTCCCCCACCACCACTTGTTTTATTCTAAATCAACTTTGTGTGACTGAATATGACCCAAAATCCAGGTATCAGGGTAGTTCTAGCCCTGCTGGTATTATCCATTTCCAACAGAGTTTCTCATGCAGCACTTTCAGATCCTGTGCATGTAATGGCACATGCTCCACTGACTTTCTCCTCTAACACTGATTCAGCTTGACAGATCTTTTCTGTTGGGGCATGAACTGTCTGACTAATACTTAATTTTTCCATATTTTTTTCTTGGAATGGTGTCAGGATGGACATCTCTGTGCAGAGATGGTGTTAACCAAGTTTGAAGACAGTACTGTCTGATTTGATTGTATTTCTTCTGAATTTCATAGCAAAATTCTTGTAATTTTAGTTTGGATAAATACAGGCTCAAGTTGGAGTTGTTAAAGTAGTAGGAGTTTTAATCTATGAAATGGAAGAGGTGAATATGAATCTTTATTTGATAGCTTGGACAGAGCCCACAGGAGGTCCTGCTGTGTGTCAGGAGGAGCTGCTGAGCAGGCTTTGGAAGGCCTGTGAAAAGAACGTGCAGCAAAAGTGCAATCATGCGCTTTTTAGTAGGTTTTGAAAGACAATTCCTCCTCCCCCAAATCTGAACTGCTGATATGGCAAAACTCCACTAGTTTTATTCCATTCACTTTTTAATAATAGATGCAGTTAAATTTAATTTGCTTTTAAAATAGATAGTGTCTTTTAAATCCAACTTGAAAGGAAATGTAAAATTGAATGACTGTCACAGTATAGGCTGCAGCAGGTACAACCTGGGCAGCTGGTGGGTTTCCCTTGCAGAACTGGAAACTGTGACTGCTTTCCCAGTGACTTTTTTCCCCAGCTTTCAGGGGAGGCACATATCCCACTCTTCCCTTTGTCCAGTCTGCCATTTTTTCACCATTTTTTCACAAAGTGCTCTGAAAGTTTAGATCTTTGTGGTTTCTTCCCCTCTGTAAAGGAGTGTTAAAGCTGATCAGCAGATTCAAATATGGAGGAAGAAGGCAGAAATAATAGAAATTCAGTATCTCTGCCCCTCCCTAATGAGCTTTGTTTCCTTAGGAAACCAGGCTAAGAGGCATGTCCTCGTTTCAGCTTTGTTTTTTGCATTGCAAATTTGGAGCTTTGTTCCAAGAAGCCCTTATTGCATTCATAATCTCCAGTGTGGTGTGTTGAGCCTTAGGGAATTTTTCTTCAGCCCAACATCCTGTGGGAGCATGAAGAATGGGAGCAGTAACATTTTTAGTAATTGAGAGTAACGCAGTGAGTGGAATGGGGCCAATGGAACTGAAAGATGTACCTTGGTAATGTACTGTAGAGTCACCACCTCTCCAAGCCCACCCTGAATGAAGGCAGATCAACCAGTCAGGTTAGTTAACCTGGGGAGCCACTGAATAAATGGGAATACGAGGGAACGTATGAATATGTTAATGGTGTTCATGCTTTAAGAAATGGTAGAAAAAAATAGGCATCACAGCTGTTTAATTTGGTTTCATGTCTTCATTGCATGGAGGATCAAACAATACACTGCAGAAGCAATTCTTTGCTGTAGCTCAGAAGAAGCAGACTTCTTTGTCACATAGTTCACATAACTGACCTTTCCAGTTTTCCTCCGGAGAGCAGAGTTAAAGTGCAAAAGGCAGTGTTGTATCTTGTGAGGAGAATGATGAACCACTTGCCCTGTTAAGTAGGTTCAGAAAAGATGCGAACAGTGTCTTCTTGTCCTGGAAGGAAAAGACAGCTCTGTTCTTGGTTTTCAGGTAATGTGTTGGATCAGGTAGTGCCAAGAATAAACACACATCAATTAAGCTGAAGTGTGGATAGAAGTATGACAGAAACTTTCAAACTTGTATTAATATAGAATTGTAAAACATTGAAAATAATTTTTAGCTGTAGTGCACAGGTTCCTTTAAACTAGTACAGGAGCTTCCTGTAAAGATACTATGTTTTTAATTTAAAAAGTTCACTTAGTCATCAACCCTTTAGATAAAGATCATTGATCTAAAATGAGATTTGTAGCTCTTCAGGATGAAGATAGATATCAGATTATTGGTGGGCTTTTACAGCTACTCACCCAATGCAGGGCCACTGGTGTCTCATGCAGTGCTGCTCTAGGTGCTCTCTTCATGCAGTCAGGCATTCATTTAATAAATTTTACAAAATATGAACAACATAGTCTCACAGAAGAACTGTAGCATGTCAAAAAATTCATACATCTTTTGGTTAAATGTTCTTTTGAGTACAGATTATGTAATTTGAGTAGTGTAAATGTTGCAAAAATACAATTTCCTGCATGCAAAATTTGCTCATTTCAGTCAGAACAAATAATCATGTTTATTCATGCACATTTTATTGCCATTTTAATTAAACCTGTTTTGACAATTTCTTGGTGTTGTAACATTTATACAAGGACATGTCCAATACTATTTTAATGCTATTTTCTTTCTGATATTTCAGAACTGTAATAAGAGAGAGAGAACCTGGTTCAGATATTAACGGGTTCTTTCCTTCCCCTTTTGGTTCAGATCTGGAATAGTCATCTCCGCTTGGCTTTGCCTTGGGACAGACTGCATACATGGGCATTATTAGAAAGTGGTGTGAAGGCTGAAGTTGCAATTTTGACAGAACTGACAGATCAATTACCGCCACTTGTTCGGGATAATTCTACCAATCTTTTCTGAGGTCAAATATAACCATATATTAATCTTATTTGGGAAGCAATCTTTTCATGTTTTTTCTGATGACAGAGTTTGGTCTAAAGTTTTTCAAAGTACTGATGTTGAGTGCCCAGCTGCTGCAAAGGATTTCTGTCTTTAGGCAGTATGATGTTCTATGAAAGCAAAACTCATGCTTTTCATTTGTTGATTATTTTGCTGTTAACCTTTTATTGTTGAAGAGACCCTGGTAATTCTTGGATGTTAGTTATCCAGAGCCTACCTTGGAGGTGATTATTTTTAAGAAGCTCCTTTCTAGGTAAATGCTACAGATCTTAAATATATCAATCCTTTATAACATGCAAAGCTAACAGAAAGCTCTGTCGTCATTACTAGAAATTGCCTAGATTGGCTTACAGTGGAAAGAACACAATGAAAGTTTTACTTTATAATATTACCAAATATTTAGCAGTTGTGTCTTTGGGTAGCAGGAAGACCTGCCTGACCTATTTTTATTTTAATCACTGAAAGGATCTTTCATGTTTTGTTCCTTCAGCTATAACAGTTCTGGTGTGAAAGCTGATTTTGTGAGTGTGGGTTATTTATTTTTAATTTATTCTTTGTTTTTTTTTCCCCCCCTGTAAGGATATTAGTGAGAGGAAAGTAAAAGAAAAAGAATCCTTTATATGGCATTTATCTCCTCCTTTCAGGTCCTTTGGTCCTTTTAGCTCTGTGCTGAGGTACTGGCATGTTACTGCAGAGCAGGGACAGATGACATTGATGTTAGGCACAGCTCTTGGCTTTGGAAACAGGGATGTGTTCTGTAGCATTATCTGAAATGGGCTATTACTAGATCCAATTCTTCTCCTATTCTTCCCTCCAGTGGCAGATGTCTTTATTTCTGCAGGCAGGTAACAATCCAGCATTTTTCTTGTAGAAGAAACATCTGCTGCAGGACAGTTTGGACACCTGCAAGTTTTCTCAGGGGTATGAAGGCAAATATTCTGATGCTTACAATGAAGAATGCTCCACGCTGTTCACTATGTCTAGCTCCTCAAATTTCTTCCTAAATTCCTAGGCCTGTAAAGCATAGGAAAGTTTTACAAGAAAACCATAAATTTCATGCATTCAGATCATCTTGTCCATACAACCTGTTCATAGAACTTGTAAAAACGTTGGGAATAATGAATAACTGAGTAGATAGGTATTCCTTTGTAGAACTGGAACTTCAAAACTACGTTTCACAGTTTCAATAATTTTGAACCCCTAAATAAACTAAGAAATTGTCCAAAATCTTACAACCCCCTAGGACTGGGGTAGCAGTGGGAGGAAGGTTCACCTTGGGCTGCCTGCAGTGGTTCCTGTTCCAGCTGTTGCTGCTTGGTTTGTGTTTGCTTCCTGCCCACCACAGCAAGGCTGCCTCAGCTGCCTGTGCAGCATTTGCTGAGAGACTGCAAATGTGTTTGTTTAAAAATAGACATTATAAATAACCAAACATTGATGTCCTCCCAGTTTATAACTCCCCAGTTTGAAATCAACATAACTTCACCCTCAAAAAAAAGTTTATTTCAGCTGTACCTTTTTGACAAAGTCTTACTGTTTCAGATAAAACCCTTGCTTGGTAGGGAGAAAATTAGTTGGTGTTCCTCACACCACAAGAGACAAGTTGAGCAGCCTCATTTCATCCTGAATTAAAACTGAATTCTGGGGATTATTTATGAATTGTTTTTCCATTAAAGATGGCAAACATATGACTGTGTGGAAGAGTTTGAACTCTATTTGTATTGCTGGTTGAGACTTCCAGACAGACAGTTTGTGCTCAGTGTGTGCAGTCACCTCCCAGGGCTATTTGCAACATGGCAGAAGAGTTGCTGCTTTGTCTGTCAACACTTCTTATCCTGTTCCTCCTTCTGCACACTGGAGCAGTTACCAGACATTTAGGGTGCCTGTGGTCTGAATATTTCTTCACAGTTAAACAAATGTGCTGGTATTAATCAGGGAAGCAAGCAGTTGAAGATTAAAAATGTGCATGTTGCTGAAAATCAAGCATAATTCTGTTTTTTATTTGCATGTAGGTGGAAAAAAGGGCCATTTATATTCCTCTAAAACTGGCAAAATTTATAGAAGAATAGATTGAGCCAAGAATGGGCAGAGTTTTAAGAATTACAGCCTCTAATTAAATGTCAAAGAAATGGATTTTAGTTAATTCTGGAAAAATGCTAAGGCATGGCATGGAAACTGTTCCAGCTCTGTATAACAGATCTTAGATGTTCACCAGGGCAAGGAAAATAAAAATTGCCTTGATTCACATGAAAGGAGGCAACTTAGTTGAACACTGAAACAAGTGAGAGTTAAGAACCTTGTAGAGTTGTCTTTGTTACTGGTAGATGAATCCGTATGTTAAATATTTGTAGCAGCCTGTCTGCAACACTTTTTAAATTAGAAGACTGGAGACACCACCTTAATTTCCTTTCTTTGCTGCTCTTGAAACAGCTTGAGGAAAGAAACTGAGACAAGAAAGGATTGTGCAAGGAGACTTGTCTGCAAAAGCTCACATCAGCTAAATCTTACATGATGAGTGCAAAACTTACCTTTCAGTGCTCTCCTGAGCATCTGTATGAGAGGGGACGAGACCTCGTGAGACTGCAGGGCTCGAAAGGTCCTGTCTCATCCCTTGGACCCAGTGCAGAGCCCTCCATCCAGGGTGCAGACACTGGTGTTGGAACTGGGGCAGACCTGTGAATTCTGCCTCTTCACAGGCTCTTGTGAACTGACTCATTGAAGAGTTGGTTTACGTGTTAAATCAGTAGCTTTATTTCCTTGAAGTTCTTTAAATGTTTACTATGTCTGAATGTGTCTCTTGGGACTGTGCAGGGATAGGAGCTTGTAGGTTTAGTGTCTGTTTCAGAAAGTTTCTGGCACCATCCTGACTCTGATCTCTCCTTGGAGCTTGTTGCCATCAGAAGTGGTTCAGCAGAAAGGGCTGGACACAGATACAGATGCCTACAAAGCCCTGTGGTACAGCTGTCCCTGTCCCCCCAAATCCTTCCAGCTCCCACTCACATGGTCTCTCCCTGGTATCTGTGCCACTTTTGGAATCAGTAACTTTCTGCTCTCTGTAAAGGTGGGAAATAAAACCAGTTTAGGGAACTTTGGTGCTTTCTGTGTTTCAATATAGTAGACTACTGTGTTTTCTGTATTTTATTTTTTGTATACTTAGAAAAAGTTGTGCTCACATATTGCAACTTCACCTCCCTAAGACAAGGAGGAGGGTCAGTAGTTTGTGCAAAGGCTCGAGGTGTGCTACCTGGGTTAGGGAGATCCAGTTAGCTACTTTGCTTACTTTTAAAATGGGGAAAAGAGATCACTTGATCGGTCAGCAAGACCACATGACAAGCAGCTGAATGTAATTAGGTGGGGAGGGTGGTTGTGTGGGGCTGGCAGCTTCCCATGCCCTGCAAATATTAGAGCTATTAGTCTGCACTACATTATTTTGGTTTTGTTTCTTTCTCTGCTGATGCTTCCTGTAGATGAGAAATGGCTCTTTTTGCATGACTATGGTATTCAAGAGATCTGAGCTGTGTCAGGAAACTTGCCACTGAAGCACGTTTGGAAAACTACAGATCCATTCACAGCTGTTAAACATAGGTATGTAAACACTTTCTCTTTTCTATTTATTTTCAGAAGATTTATTACATTTTTTTCCTTGAGCTGTGCCAGCTGTTCTTCTGCTCAGAGTTTTGAAACACCGTTGCTGTACTTTAACAAGCTGCCTGGAATACTCTGATTTTGAGAGTTCAGCATTGCTGCATCCTCCTGTTCTGGAGGGAAAAGTAAAGCTGGGGAACACACTTGACTTATGCTTCACAGGCTTTGGGGTTAAATAACAAAATTGCAGCTCTTTTGGTACGTATTTAGTCATTGCTTTTCATAAATCAGATTTCAATACAAACCAGGCTAAGATTATTGATATGATTCCCGAAGTTTTAGCTTTCATATTTTCCAGATTTTGTACTGCATTAGTATATAACCCTGAACTTCATACAAAACATTAGCAAGTTCTCTTCACAGTTTAGTTAGACAAAACAATCCTTTTCCAGCCTGAGAACCAAGGACACCGCTGCAGCTTTGGGCCCAAAAAGTGTAAACAGCAGCGAATTGAGGAGAGCAAACGGGGAGGATGGGACTCTATAACCTGAAGTTGTAATTGGACAATTAATCCCAAAATGTAAATGGACCAAAACTTATAAAAGTGTGAAAACTCGAGACCAGGCATCCATCTTGGGTGGAGCCATGGCCGGGCTCTTGTACTGCCCAGGGTGTATCCTTTGAAGGCCTTTTTTAAAAATGCCTACTTTATTCCTTTAACACTGTCTAGCCTCTGTTCTAGGTAGCCTCTTTAGGCATCAAACAAAATAAATAAAATTACTGCAGTGAGCAGTGTCTGGATCCTGTAGCCGTAAGATGCCTGTTCTGGTCCCAAGTCACCAGCCTACATTTTCTTCTGTGTTAAGTCAAACTTGTTCTGCAGTCAGAAGGTGAAATTAAACCCCTGATAGTAACTGTGCTGTGCAAATAACATTTAGAATACTGAACAAAGTAACTCAATAATTTGAAATGCTGCAGTGCTTGAATTTTTTCCCCTCTATTTCTTCCTGTGTTCCCATTAGCTTTTAAAATTATACTGAATGAAACAGTCTTTTAGAATGGTGAGTTTTTAAAATTGTATTGTGCCCCAGCATGTTTGTTATCATGTTTGCTAAAGGGGTGATAAAAGGCATGAAAGTGGTGAGTTGCACAGCCTGTTATTTTTAATTACAAAAAAAAAGAAAAAAAAGGAATAGCAAGGAACATGACAGCTCATCTAGTTCACATTTTTTGTTCAATCATACAGTAATGACTTGAATCTTAAAATTAATGGTAAAAGCAATAGGAAGGTGGGCTGTTATTACTGTGTTTTGTATCTCCTTTGGAAGAACAGAATATCTGTACCCATCTGACTAAGTCATATCATGCCACCCCAAGCATGATTTTCTAATCAGGCATCCTTTTTAGCCATGTGTTTGCCAGCATTTTTCTAATCATGGACCAAAACTCCAGTTTTTGTGTAGACTCTAAATAACCAAGGAGGAGTTGTTCAGAGAACAGAAAACAGTATTCTTCTCCACTTCTGTGGAGGTCACAAGGCTTTCCTAGGGTTTGATGTCTAGCATAGAATGTCTTAAGATGATTTTTCTCCTCCAGATCATCACCATCTGACTTGGGTTTACAAGAGAGAGGTGAGAAATTCATCAATGTAGTTCAATAAATATATTTTCTTGTAGTTTCCTTGTAGACATCTCCAGTGATGAAAAGTTTATATAAAGTAACTGGGATTTTGTAAACGTGGATGCTTGGCTCATTCTTTTTGTTTTTCCTGTGTAGTGTGGATGGATTGGTTTTTGTAGCTGCTTCACTGTAATTTACACAACACTTTCATTTATTGCATTACATGTGGATTTTGAATGTGTGTTACAGAAACTATTTCTAGCACATTTTGGTGTAGTGATTTCTAATAGCCTTAGTTATTTGAGGATTAAACTCTGATAATGTTGGATTCTTTTGTACACTGCAAAACAATAGGCTAGTATTTGGTGCTGCCACCCTTTCCTTCACCATATTCTTGCTGGATTTCCATATATTTGCATGTTTCCAACATGCCTTTAATTTATAACACTATCTTAAACAAAATATCCTTAGTAATTAAGCCTGGTAAAGGCAAATAGGGAATCTAATTCAGCTGGACTTCTTTAAGCATGTCACTAACAATGGCATTAAAGAGAAATTGTAATTTTTCTTTTCTTTAAAAAAAAGTAGAAAAAAGAACACCAACAAAAGTTCTGAAACTATCAAAAACTTGGAATGACCTCAAAAAATCTTAAAATAGTTAATGGAAAAAGATCTGGAACGTATCCTAGTAGAAGGAGGGAAGTAACCTCTAGACAATGGGAAGGAGAAAAAGGAGTAACTTTTATTTGGTCTAAAATGTTTTACTTCATAAGTAGAAAACAGTGTAGTTCCTGTTTCTGAATTTTGTTTAAACACTGTGTCATAGAGATACAATTTCTTTTTAAAAAGACCTGTTTTGATACATTGTGATGCAACTGTTGGTATAAACAGAAGAACTGGGATCTTGGTGGGGAAATTCTCTGGGAGTGAGTGGGTTAGTTAGTACGCCTCCACTATAGGCACTGCAGCTGCGCTGATTGCTGCTAACTGGGATTTTCTTTTTTCACATAGTTATTTGTTTTTACTGGGATCTCATTACTGGATTCTTAGTTTCTTCTGTAGTAAATCACATGTACTGATTTAAAATTGAACCAAATGCTGCAAGCCAAAGTCAGTCTTTTAGCAGATGATGAAACACCAGCACCTACTTTAATGAGACTTTTCGTACAGAAATTCTTGTGGGACAATACCATTACATACTCCCATTTTCATGTGACTTATGCCCAGAAGGGCACAGCTGAATAGATTATTTCCTTACCCTTTATATACTTACCGTTTATATTCCATTCTTCGTTTCAGAGATTTGATGCCTTTCTCAGTTATGGTGTAGAATTGGTAGCTTGCCAGTTTGTGTGAGATTTTTGAGTTCTTTACAAGCAGGCAACATTTCTGTGTGGTGTCTTGCCAAGACAGCACAGTCTGTATGCACTGTGGTGTGATAACTGCATGTGCATTTCCCTGACAGTTTTTGACAGGAAACTTGCACTGCTTGGATCAATTAGAACATTGTGACTGGGAATTTATTTTCATAGAAAAGCTTTGTATATTTTTTCTGGAACTTGGGTTATAGAGGTGTTGTTCTGTAAGCTAACTGATACTTATGAAACATTTATTAACTATAAACAGAACCATTCTGAATTTTAATTGAAGCCTTCTAAGGATAGAGGTAGGGAGTTGCCTGTTACTGTAGGTCAGTTCAACAGAAACTTAAGGATGCTTTGTGTGTGTGAAATGTTATGAAAGATTTCTTTAGGAAGGCATATACAGCATGAAAAGCTGGCAACAGCTGCCGGGTTTCAGGTGGGGTTTTACTCTACAGCCATCCTGGGAATAACTAAAAGGAAAGGTATAGGCAAACTGTGGCAGTAGAATTGTGCTGCTTTTTGCTTTCCTTGCTCATATATTCCTATGTAGCATCAATTAGTGTAAGAAATTCTGGTTTGCTGTGCTGTTTATCTCAGGAGTCTTTGTTGTGTATCAGGCTTTCACTATAATTCATGCTGTGTTATGGGATTCTGATCTGAGCAGTGAGATAAATATTGTTGGCAACTCAGGCTGAAAAACAGCAGGCTTTTTGAATGGAAGCTTTGTGTTGAGCAGTTCAGCCTGCTTAATCAGTGCTTCTTTTGAATTATGCCTTCCTGGAGGCTCTAGAAAGCTGTGCTAGGATACAAATTGAAGCCAACATTTTGCCCAAGCACTGTCTGAGTATTTTGGCAGACTGCAGGGCCTCAGAGGCCTTGAGCAGTCTTAATTTGTGCTGCAGTTCCGGAGCTGATCAAGTGCAGGATAGGGGGGAAGTAGGGACTTGGATTTCAATCCTTGAAAGAAAAGCCCACTCAAACACCATAGTTTTAGCTTTGCTTTAGTTTGAGTGATACTTTTGAGTCACAAGCATGCTTCAAAGTGGCTGTATCTTGCTGTCTCACAAAGATTTCTGTGAAGATTTCTGCTTTGCTGCCATATGTTAGTGACTTCCTGAAGAGAACAGGTTGTGGCCTATTGAATACAGCCTATTTCAGGCAGAAGTGGTGTTTTATCATGTAATGGACATGTTAAGTCATGACCACAGTATTCTCAGAAAGTTATTTCTAAACTTTTCAGAGCATATATGAAACATGGAAGCATCACATACACTATCTCCAAACAATGTTTACTGAACAAGTCCTGCTCAGTACTGGCAGAAAATCTTTCTCAGACTGTATCTATTGCAGAATCTGAAAATAAAGGCTCAGTTTCTTTTTGACACTTCTTAGGAGCAGATTATTCACAGCTGCCACCCCGCTGTCAGACTCTTTGAAGTATCTTGCTGTCAGCCTGCACTGCTCTGACTGGCTCCCCATGGCAGAACAATGTGGGTAGGTCCAGTGAGCTCAGCACCTGCAAGGATGCTTCTGTCAACATTTTCTGATGTTTAAAAGCTTGAGAGAAGTGAATGCTAGCTGTGAGCCTCAGTTTTATCAATCTAGATCCATCCTTCCATCTCTGTCCATTCTGTACCTTTCTCTGCTTTGCACCTCTGACTGTCCTGTGACGCTGGATTTGAGGAGTAGAAGAATAACTTTTTCTAGTAGCTGGGTGATGTTTTAACTGACAGTTTCCCTTGCTTTCCCACAGATAATTATGAACTTATTTTGTTCTTTTTGTTACATTCTTTTAAGAAATCCCTCTGATTAAATATTTTTATTATTCCTGATGTGCCTGACATCCATAGATAACAGAGTTTTCCAGCTCACTAGAAATGGATGTGGCTTAGTTGTTCAGTCAGTAACTTTGATAGCCAGAGAATTTTCTGGGGAGCAGGATGTTTTCACTAGTTGCTGGAAGAATGATGACATTAGTCCTGCTCCAAAAGGCCATGATGCCTTGTGATTAGCTGCTTTCAGAATAACTTCTGATGGACTTCAAAATTTTTGGATATTTCAATGGTGCCTAAATGAGAAAGAAATAATTTGCTAAGAATTAACTAGTAGAATAAAATGTTAGAAATGCTATATACTGTGAACCCTGTTAGTTTAGATCTTAATATTACAGAAAAGCAATAATGCTCAAGAATGGCAGTCACTGCTGAAAAAAGGTGGTTGTATCTTCCAATTAACCAGATTAGCAAGGGAAAGTGTTTACTTACTATGAAAAACAAAAACTCCATGTGTTTCCCAATCCAAAGATGAAAAGGTTGATTGAATTCTGAACTGCAGTTCTTTCTGCCTCATCCCTTTGTATCCTTCCCATATCATGTAAGATGAATGATGTAGTTTTATAGTCCCATTTTTATCATATTTGTGTGGTCTTCACTTTTATCTACCAATGATTAGGAGATATCTTCAGGTGTCTGGTAGATGACATTCTCCATTGACTTCTAATTGTCCCAATCAAGGTAATTTATTTTGCCAGATTATTGCTCTCTAATGCAGGATGTATCTGGTATCCTTCATAAGCTTGGCACTCTAACCTCTTAGAGAATTATTTTCTATATTCCAGGTATCTGGCCTATGAAACAAGGTAGAAGGTAACTGAGAATTTTCCTGTTCCAAATGAGAGTATATCTATATCTATGTTGTTTTGGGTTTTTTTTAAGAAGCTGCGATTTTTGCTCTGGCCATTTACAGTGTGTGCTTTTATGGAATTAAACAAAGAACTTGGCCTAACATGTGTTGCAGCCTACTGAACCACCCATATAGGCAGAGCACAACTTGTACTTCCTTTAGCATGAGTACCTGCACATGTTTTCTTTGAGATGCCATTTCATTAATATTCTGCCTGCACATATGAAACTGCTTTCTTTTTCAGTGTTTAGATTTTAACATAAAAATATTATTATTCCTCTTAATATTCGTTTCATGTGTTTGCTTATCTGCTGGAGATTTTTATCTTCTGGAAAACCAAACCATTCCTTAAAGAAATGCACAATTCCTATTATCCTGTGTGATTCTTATTATCTTATTATCTTATTATCTTCTCCTTTACTTCTGTGGGCAGAAATAAAGTGTGCTCTTTTTTCTTGCCTTTCTGAATTTAAAAGTGTTGGTGAATCAGTGGATGGTCAAACTTCTGGATATTTCCCACCTGTGAATATGACCAAATTTGTGGGTGAAACTGTTGTGGCTCCTGTTTTGTCAGAAAGAGTTGGAAAATGTATCTGTGTAGGACTGTCATTCATAATTCCTTGATCCTGTGAAGGGTAGGAACAGTGCAGTGATGTGTTCCAGGTTGGGCTGTGAGGAAGGAGGTGGGTCCCAAAGTGGTTAGGGAGGATGCTGAGCATTGCTCTGAATTTCCTGTTTATAACTTTGTGAAAAAGCATGGAAACACTTGGAAGCCAGTGTGGCTTAATGTATTTATTAGAGGAAGAGGGGAATGGTTGAGGATGGAGTAAGTAGTGTGGAACTGCTTAAAAGAAATTAAATATGTTTTCTTTACTTTCCCCAGTTTACTCTGGAGTTTATTCACTTTACACAGATGTTTGCTTCAGCTCTAACTCGAAAGCAGCTTCTGATGAGAGTGCAAAGAGGTAACTTGTGAGGCAAAAGCTCTTGTTCCCAGGATGGGGACAGGTCCTCTGAGAGAGTTCAACTGTTTTCCTCACATAGTGTTGTAAATCTTTATTTATCTACAGTGTTTCCTTACCATGGAGCATGAAAATGCTAGGAACTGATGAAGGAATAGAGATGGTGCTGTGCTTTTTGCACAGAAGTTGAAGCTGCACAAAGGCCCTCCTGTATGGGGAGTGTTGAATAACCATCTGCAACATTCCTGCTTTTATTCTTCATTTTTTTCCAGTTCCATGCTGCTTTTCATTCATTTGTGTAACTGAGATAACCTTTGAAATCCTGCTGCCTGGTTGTTGGTTTGGTGATGCTGAAATGCAAATGCGAAACCAACCGTTGTTCCATTTCCTGCCTCTTCCATTCCTAGTGTCTCCTGGTTTTCTGGAAACAAAGTCAAGAGCCTGCTGTTTCTTTGCCTGGCCTGTTGTGCAAGGTTCTCACCACATCAGACCTGCTGCTTTCCTTTTGTGTCCTCTTTCTGGGTGGGATTATCATTTTCTGCCTAGCATGTCCCACAGTAACTCATTCTCACAGTGCTTTGTGTGCCGTCAATTTGTGCTCTCAAAATGCTGCAGTTGTAGTGATGCTGGAAAATGGTTGTAGAGCACCTTCAGCCAAGTAAAAGTGACATCAGTGTTTGGAGGCTAAAACCTTCCAGCCTGTGTTTTTATACCTACTTTTGCAGATTCTTATGTATCTTGAGCACCCTTAGAATTGTTTACTACATCTTCCCAAGAAAGAGGCACTCCTTAGACATTGATCCTGCACTTCCTTAGAATTCCTCTACAGCTGAAACTAAAAACATCATAACTGTAAAATGTCAAGTAAAGCAATTGAAAATAACCAACGAGGTTTTTTTTTTTCATGTTGTGTTATAGAAAAGCCCCAGAAGTCACAGAAAGTGTCATTTTGACCAAAACTAAAGCAAGCCAAGTCATACATTTTCCTAAGAAAAACAATAGTGCAGCTCAGAACATTTTGGTGGAGTGCTTATTCATTAGTTCTCTTCCCCCAGCACAGCAGGTACTTGAGTTTATGAACCATTGTTGTCATGATATGTTTACCTTACATTTGTATGGATCTGTCAGCTTTTAACAAAGCACTTGTAACAAAGTGCTGACTAAGCAGGAACATTATTTAAGTCTCTGTCCCTTGTTAGCACAGAGCTGGCTGGTGTTTGATTGACCAGTTCTTCAAGCGTTCAGCTGCTGCTGGAGCCTTACAGCAGGGTGAGGCCATTCAGTGTGCTTCGCCCACGCTGAGCAGGAATGTGGCTTTTGCTTTGCTGTAGTGTGGTGGCAGTGCTGGTGTGACAGGATTACTGAGTTTATTCCTCTGCACTCTAGATCACTTTCTCAGAGATGGAGAGACACATAAAACACTCTTGAAGGTTGTTTGTGTAGTGCCTTGGTGAAAAAAAAATTAGTATGAATTGATGTGCACTTATAGAATAATCAATGTACATTATTGCCCACCAAGAGACTGCAGTATCTTGTTTTTCTCTCTGTGGGGGATTTTGGACTCATTTTTCCCTCTGCCCATGCCAAGTCTAATCCCAAGCAGGGGGTCTCAACAGAAAGGAAGCAGTTTACATTAAAGACTGCTGTATTCTCAAACCTGAGGTAAAGAATGTAAAGCTATGAATGGAACTGAACAGGTGTGATCCATATACTCCATCATTAATGCATTTTTGAATGAAAACCCCTGCTGGGAACAACGTAATTGTTTTAAGATGTGTGGGTGATTTTGCAGCAACTTTAGACCTGTTCCAAGGTAGGTCTTGCACAAATCTCTTTTGAAATGCTGTTTGCCTCTAGGAATAAAAGGGACATGTGAGCTGTGTAATTGCTTGCCAGCCATGCAGTGAGGCAGCACCCTCCTAGACACAGACATGGGCACACCTCTTTATCTGTGAGCACCCATCAACGTGGATGCAAACAGCTGACACGTAAGCCTCCTGGCTGTGTGCTGAAGAGGTGGTGCTGGAAAAGCACTCCTACTGGAAGTACTATCTCCAGTGTGCCCTAACTATTCCTTTTGCAGAGCTGGGGTAAGTGGTATACCTTGCTTTAAAGTGATGTGCTTGAGGACTGTCTGATTAGGGGCATGTTCAGATTTCCTGAATTTTACGCTGTGTGTATGCATGCATGTTTTTATTTGCAGTTCAATGCTTTTGGTTTTCTTTTAGCTTGTGTTTCCATGTATTCATCTCTTTTGCCTTCCTTTTTCCTTCACTCCATCAGCTCAGTAGCAGCACAGGAGTTGCATGTTTTGTGTAAGGCCAGTTCAGGAAGCATATTCCCTATTCCTGTTCTGCATGAGGCAAATCCTGCATGCCAAGCCAATTTCCTTAATTTATACAGGAGTAAATCTGCCATAGTCTGGAATGTTTTATCACACAATAGTCCTGTGACAGCTGTGTCCCAGAGGCAAAAAGATGAACCCATTAACATTGATGTCTGTAATGTGAAAGTACCTCGGACTAGGAAATGCAGGGAACAAGAGGAGCACTTAATTTGGAGAGAATCCCTTCTTGATAAGGCACAATCTGTGTGTGTGGAGGCTCCAGCGCAGCAGCTGTACAGGCACAGCTCAGATGCTGGCAGTGGGGGTCCTGTCAGCCCTGGAAAAGGCCAGTGGAGCTTTTCCAGCACTTGTTCACAGCTCTTGTCCCTCTGCATACCAGGCAAAGTGCAAAGCTAGAGCTGAAGGGGATTTCAGGAGGATTTGCAACAGGCAAAACTGTGCAGGGCTTGATGTGGAGTTTAAAACTGTGTCCATTAGTGATTTTTTTTTTTTTAAACCAGGGAGTTCTTACTCTTAGAAGCAAGATTTGGGGATGATTTTCTTTTGGTGATGTGGTGAAAAATAGGACAAGTTTTAGTAATAGGGCCATGATTTTTAAAAACTTCACATCAGTTTTTGCTGTGAATATATTTTGCAATGAATATATTCTTATTTCTGTTATGTGAAACTGGATGTGTCTGGACACTAGGACTGCAGGTCTCGGAAGTGGAGGGTGGAGATCACTTTTTAAATATTTGTACAGGGAGGAGGACAAAGCTTGAAACTGCTATGAAAATACCTCTTTACATGTCTCCAAGGATAGGTTAACTGTGCAGGGTTTCACAAGAACCACTCCCTGGAGATATTTGAATAATACATTGACATTATGGGGTGCAGTGAGAGGTGTGTGCATTTCAAAACCAAAGGAGAAAATTTCCTTCTTAAGCAAATCTTTTAGAAGGTATTTTTAAAACACTTCCTGTGAAGGATTCCTCACCCTCTGTCAGTCCTTTGGAAATTGTGTTTTGTACCAGCCACAGGGAGAATTGAGGTTTCAGGGCCAAATGAGGTGTGTTTGTCCTGACAGACACTCTACAAATCAGATGTGACACTAGGAATACCTTTAGGTTTTACTTCCCCAAGGCCTAATCTTGACCTTTCTGTTTTGGCCAGAGCTTTCTTGCAGCCCTGTCCAGTGGAAGGTGCAGCTGAACTGTAACACTTCCCTACAGCTCTGTGGCAGAGCTGCAGTGCTCTTCCTTCTTCTCTGTGGTCTTGCACAGGGTGCACAAATCAGCTGTGATCAGGTGCACTGTCATTGGTATTTGTTATTAAAATATGTTCTGTGCACCTGCAGCGACCCAACAGAAAACCAACAAGACAAGGCAAATATTTCTGTGCAGGTGGCATGGCACAGTAAAAGGCATGGAGAAAGCTTGTCTTTGTGTAATATACTGGCACTAAGATTTACATCTAAGTCTTTTAAAGCAACAATTAATTTAGGCATATTGAGGCTGAAAGAACATGTGCCTGAGTAAAGGATGAGCTTATACTGCTCTTAGCCCTTTGAGAACATCTGAGGGCAAAGGAAACACCATGTGTGGGATGGAAGCCTAAATCAAATTTAGCTTTTAAAAAAATCAATCTATTAAAAAAAAATAAAACTTTCCGTTTCTTCTGGTACATTTCAATGAAAAGACATTGGTAGAGCTACAAGGTAGGTGATCTGTTTTTGCTTTTTCTTTTCCTTTGCCAACTGGGGACAGGATTTAAAAAATGAAATAACCTGCCCCCCAAATTATTTTTGCTGATACATGTGAGTGTGTCTAATGGATCAGGGTTCTTAATTTCTGAAAATGTTCCTATGTCAGTGTTTGGGCTGCCTGTTCAACTTGCTTGCTTAAATATGCTGCTCCTTCAGACCTGCATGGTAGATGCAGTTCTGCAGTTGGGTGCATTTATATAAAGAGCTCACTGATAACTCTTGCTTCAGGGCTCTCCCTTTCAGCCTTCTACTCTATTGCAGAGCTTTGGTTAAAACACAATAGTAGGAAGTGAATAAGCTGGCGTGCATAGTGGTGAGTGTGAACTCTGTCACCTAAACCCTTTCCTGCAAGCTTTTACTGGCATTGATGGCATAATGTAAAATATACCTTGGCTGGGAAAGGGAGACTTCACTGCTTTTCAGAAAGGAAAAAAAGTGTTGTCTGCTTTCCGTTGACTCTTCCACTGGAGAATATCTGAGGTAAATCTGACCAGTGTCTGCTTTTTAGTAAGCCACTTATGGCCACATCAACTAGTCACAGTTCTGACTTGTAACCAAGAGAGGAACAATTCTAAAGGTGAAGCTTTAAAGATAGTTTTGGTTTTAGCTGAGTGGTGGTGATTGACGCCCACATGCTGGAGACACAGTTTGTTCCAGACTCAAGCTGTGAGTTGATATTCAAGAAATTAATTGGGGGGGGTTTTTTGTTGTTTTTTTGGTTGTGTTTTTTTTTTTTTTTTTTTTTTGCCACTGATGCAAACTACTGCAGTGTTTGATTTGAAATTAATAAATTTATCTAGTTCATGCTATAAGTAGTTCCAAAAATAGTTGCAGTTGAAACAGCAGATTCTTTTCTTTTAAAATTCTGTTTCATCATCTATTTTTTTGTGCTTTTGACATCTTTTTCTGTCCTTCATAAGAGGCAATTTTATGCCAGTTTTCTGTTGCTTTTAGAGTGGTTATTTTAGGCTTATCTTTTCATGTTCATGCCTTTGAACATAGCACAAGGCAGCTCTCTACTGTTTGTTTTGGGGGAGGAGAGGCTCAGTAGCTACTCAACAGGAAAGTGCCAGTGCACTTACATCAGCTTTTCTAGTACATGAGAAATTCGCCAGTGATTTTTGTTACACATTTTAGTTGTTCCTGTACTTAGATCAGACTATTGAGAATATGGTTATTTTTAAAAAGGCACAAAAAAGAGAGAAATTTCTTAAATGTGTATGAGCCATAGAAAAAAATGTATGTGTTTGTTTAATGTCAATTCAGGGTCAAGATTTAGCTTGAATGGCTAACTAGCGTCACTACAAAAACTGAAGATTCTTCCTCAAAACAAAAAACTCAACAACAAGAAAAAGCTTATTCAAGACTGAAAAATAACTATTAAAAGAAAATTACTATAAATTTTGTTTAAGTGGACAGTGCAGGAACAAAAAAATCAGGTTTTTTCATATGTTACTAATGCCACAGTGAGTATGAGACCAGAATTGCATTGCTAGTACAATTAAGTAGCTACTGCCAGCTTCCATGAAGATTAAAAACCATTCTGCAGTTTTTGTTCCGGATATCTTGATTTTCAGTCTTGCCTGAAGAAGTTAAAATTGTGTTGTCCTCTCTTTCTAGTAAGAGGAATGTAATAAAACTAAAAATGCCCTTTTTCAATCACAGCTGATTGAATTTAATATTGGTAATTTGTGTAATTGAGAGTTTAAAGTGAAGTCTGTGTAAAGGAGCACAGAACTGGCTCCACCACTTGCTGCTTTGTAGTTCAGGGAGTGATTTGTATTTTAAGTATTTGTCAGAAATCCTGGCTGAGCTCTGGACTAACTATTCCTTTTTGCTTTGCTTTTCAAGGTGCCGCCTGAATTCTCACTATGTCTGATGGGGACTACGATTACCTCATAAAATTCCTAGCACTTGGTGATTCTGGAGTAGGAAAGACCAGCCTTCTTTACCAATATACAGATGGCAAATTTAATTCCAAATTCATCACAACAGTGGGCATTGACTTTCGGGAAAAGAGAGTGGTGAGTTTCTATGAAGAATGTGCTACTTGAAAATGGTGTCTGTCTGTGTGAAGGCCTGCAATCAGTGTTATTGTGTGCTTCATTTTTGTGATGGGAGAGGCCTCATCTGACCTGGCTATTTTTGTCATTGCTGTGTTCAGACCTATTTCCCCAAAGTTGAAGAGCTGATTGCAAGAAACCACTTCTTTTGCTCAGCAAGTGGTGATGGCTGTGTTTACTCTGTGACTTGTGCACATAGTTCCTGGAGTACCACTTTTACTGTTGAACTCCTTTCACAAGGAAGGACTGAACTGTAGTAAAATGTTTTTGCTGGCTATGAATTGAAACGGCTACTAAACAAATATCCAGTTTTTTAAACATGTGGATGAAATGGTACATGCAGCTGATCTGGCTTCCTAAGCAGTCACCACTAGTAGAGAAGAATTATTAAATATAAGGTTGCTTTTTTCAACCCCTGAATTGTTATTAAACTAAGCAAATGTACTTGTGATATGAAGCTGAGCACATGAGTGTCATAACCAATTGGATGCTGGTCCTTACTGCTCTGAGGAATGGAATTGGCACAAGCTTTTGGTTGTTATGTACAGGTATTAAATGTCTTTCATTGTAGCCTGGTGATTTCCTGTGTCCAGAAATCTGGATGGTGAAATGGGCATTGTGCAGGCTAGTTTTGGTTTGTGACATGCACCACACTAGTTCAAGGACTACATATCTTAATTAAATGCCAAACAGATCTCTTGAATACGTCATTGTTCTTTTTGAGGACTATAAACATGGTGGTTTACTTGATCAGCTTATTTGATAATTCAGGATAAGGTTTAGATTTCAGAGCTTGAATCTCATAATACATAAGCTTGTTGATTTTGTAGATGTGTAAAAATATGTTTGTAGCTTTTGTAATCTTAGATACTATGACATTTGAAGGTAAAGAAGATGACCTAACTTGAAGCATTCTAATCAAGAAATGAGTCTATTTTTATCTGATCATTGCAAGACTAATAGATGCCCTTATTTATTTTTTCATGCTGAGCAAGCTCTTCAGCTTTTATTTTTATCAACCAATTTCTGCTTTATAAGCTGTGATCTGATAAGATCTACCCTCAGCAATTTTTCAGCAGCATTTTGGCAGCTAAGTATAGATGTCATTATCTCTGAGTATATTCTGTTTGCTAATGAGGTTCTGCTGCTACTACAAATACATCACCAGATTGCATTGTTGTTTTCTTGATGTAAGGTAGTAAAAGAATCCAGAAAATCAAAACACTAAAATTAATCTTGTCTTGTGGCTCTAAATATCTGGAGTCCATGGTCTATTGGGTACTGGTTTTGCAATTTCACTTTTACCCTTATTTCTAAATATTTAATTGGATGCAATATTAAAATGCATCTCATACTATTTTGTCTTAAAAAGCAGAGGATTGAGTTGTAGTTGGGATCTGTGCATCAGCAGTGCTACTTTTGCTGCATTTAATTACTTTAAATGTTAGTTCTTTTGTGTTCTGTAGCAGCTGGACAGTCTTGCAAATTTACCTTTTCCAGGTGTATAGACCCAATGGGCCAGATGGTGTTGGTGGCAGAGGACAGAGGATCCACCTTCAGCTCTGGGACACTGCAGGGCAGGAAAGGTATGGCTCAAGATGGCAATGGCAGCTTACCTTAACAGCAAAGCTTCATATGAGTACCCATTAAATTCTAACTGTAATTTACAACTGTAGAACACAAAACCTGTAATTCTTGCTTTTTAGGTTTTTTTTTTTTCATAGTCAGTGTATACAGATACTTTTAAAGCATGTATTTTTAAAGCTCTCTTAAGTTTTTGTAAATATGTTGAGGTCTTGGGAAAGTCAGGCAAAAGCTTCTCAAAGGATTCTTTTCTATTGGCCTGTCAAAAGACTAGCATTCTTGTGGTTGTTAGTCTTAAATTCAAGGACTGATGTGTATAGGGGATAAATATTTTTTCAAAGTTGGAATTTCATTATTGTTTAAAGTTTGGAATCTTGATCAAGGCATGTTTTATAGTAGAAGACTGTTTAAAGCTCTCACACTCAAGTCTCCTTGATGCCTCAGGCCTTGATTAGGCCATAGTAATGTTAGCAATTTTTCTTACACTGTCCCTGCCTCAGCAAAACAACTATGAATATTTCCTTCTGGTTCATTCAGTCTTAAGTTACCTCAGTTCATGTATGACTGTAAGCAATTATGTTTTCAAAGTAACTTGTCAGATGAGCATATCAATTTCACTTTGCTGGTCTAGGTTTCGTAGCTTGACTACAGCGTTCTTCAGAGATGCCATGGGATTTCTACTACTCTTTGATCTAACCAATGAGCAAAGCTTTCTGAATGTCAGGAACTGGATAAGTATGGCTTTTTTTCCCCCCCTCTTTCTTTCTTTCTTTGCATGGGTGGAATGGAGAGTGGGGGTTATGTTTGTAAATACAGAGTCTCACTGAGAATTAGAACTTAAAATACTGTTTTTTATGGCTTTTTCAGTAAAAGAATGTGTTGTAGTCATAATTGTAATAGCTGCTAGTGACGGCTTCCAGAGCTCACCTGAAATTCAGCTTTGCCTACTGAATTTAGATCTTGAACTATATAAAAGAAAGCTAAGTCAATATCCTATCCCCAGCTCTGGTGTTGTTCAGTAATTTAAGTGTGTGAGAAGCCTATCCAAATGTATTTTGACTCACCTGAAGCTTTGTCAGCAAAACTGGAAGGCAAATGTTACTTGGCTGGTATATCCAGGCAAGGGAGTTCCCAAACTGTATCATCCATCTGGGGAGGGAAGTAGATCCTTTCCTGGCAGCTCACTGTGGATACTTACTGAGTGTAACTCCTCAAGCTGCAGATACACAAGTTTCTGTGTTAACTTTACCAGTCTGGTGCTTGCCTGGGTTTTTCACTGTGTATGACAATGGAAGCCCACCTGTTCTCTGGCTCCTCAGTGCAAGTGGAGAAGTGCTGTGAGCCAGGAGAGAACAAGCTTGGTTTGTGGCAGTGCTCCTAGGGAGCTGTGTGTGGCAGTGACTTGTGACTCCTCTTCATGTTGGTGCTGCCAGGTCAGCTACAAATGCATGCATATTGTGAAAATCCAGACATTGTGTTATGTGGAAACAAAAGCGACCTGGAGGACCAAAGGATGGTGAAGGAAGAAGAGGCTAAGGAACTTGCAGAAAAATATGGGTAAGTAACTTTCTTCCAATTATTGATGTGTTTAGAGCAGAACGAGATTATTTTCTGTAATGCTTTTTCCTGTATACTGAAAGGTTATTGTGAGAATAAGCATTTTAGAATGCTTAACTGGCTGGTATGATTTACTTTTTTTTCTGAGATTAATGTTTTCTGCACTGCTTAAATATAAGTTCTTAGTATTGCAATAATCTTGCACTGGAGATTGGCTAATCTTCTTTGCTCAGCAGTAAACAGTATACATTTTCACAAACATTCTGGAAAATACAGAGAATTTAGCTAGAGAGGCAGGTGAATAATGGGGTCACTTCTTTGCTCTTACCTATGCTGAGGATATACATTCTCCCAGGGAGTCTGAAAACTGAGTCAGACCAGTAGGAAGACAGAGTAGCCTTGCCCTTTGCGTTCCTGGCAGGCACAGGTCATGTGCCTCTGAAGGAAGTATGTGAAATCTTTGTTCCTATCAGATATTAATTTGTTCTTTTATACTTCCTTAACTCTTTCATGGGGCTCATCTTCGGATTACATTTGCATTTCACTGAGAATCAGAAACACACTTCTGAAGGAAATCATCTGATGCATTTATTGTGTTTTAATTCACATAGTGGAGCAATTTTCTAGCACAGGAACTGGATTCCCTCTCAAATGAAAACCAAGTTAAATGATGTGCTCCAACCACTAATCCACCTTCTGGAGGGATAGAGGAGAACTGCTCCAAAGTAAGGCCCACACCACAGGGATGGTGTGAACACTGACTCCTCAGTGCAAGCTGCCTTGCTCTGCAGGTCTTCTGCTGTGTCATGATGTTCACTAAATACAAATTGGCTTGCCTTGGCCTCAAAGAATCATTGGCGGCAAATCAGAAGTATTCTGTCTATGAGAGAAATGGGTTTAGTGCCGTAATACTTTCTTAATTTTTCCTTCTGTGAAAATGCTTGTTTGAAGTCCATGTCACACAGACAACAACAAGTGCATATGGTACTTTAACCAGCTGCTTGTGAAGGAACAAGAAGTTTTAAACAGCAGCAGATAGAATGTGATCATATCTTAAATTTCTTTGCATGTGACTTCTGAAAATAATTTATGAAGTATTTGTCTTTGTGGCTGAAAATGGAACTTAATTTAGGAATAGTGAGCTAAAAGTCAAGGTTGTGGGTCACATCCAATCTGTAGGCAGTTAGAAAGTTCTCTGTTCTGTAGAGGTGAGACAGGATGGCTGCTAGGAGTCACTTTCTTCTGAAGGGAGGCAAGATAAATCCTGCTGCAGTGAAGTCTTCTGGTAACTAAAATGTGAGATAGTGAATATCCCCTTCTGTGGAAGGACCTTGTGATGTATTTGAAACAGATTGCAAGACACCTGCACAGACATGGTAAGATACACTTGGCCACTCATTGGGTCTTGCAAATTAATTGAGAAATTAAATTTAAAGTTCTGAAGTGATGGTATCAGTTTGCTGGGCAATGACAGAAATGCAGCCACTGTAGCACCATGCTGTGGGGAGCACTGAGTGCAGAAGGCCATAGCCTACACACTCACAGTGGAACATTCTGATCCACAGCAATAAAGAAAACAAGCAATGTACGTTAGAAATCAAGGTGCCAGAAACTTTTCTTGACAAAGACATAGATGTTCTGAGTACTGAGATTTCTTCTTTTATGTTAAGAAAGTTTAGAGTTGTGGTAAATAGAAGAAACTCACTTTCTGTAGTGATGAGTACCACCACACTGTGAGTCTTTAGTGCCTTGCCTGCAGAGGAATTGCCATAGCAACATTCCTTTTCCATTGTGTGTCCTGGTGTGCAAAGTGTTCTCCTTACTGATTTCTATGCACACTAGCTCTGGAGTAACTGCATCTCTTGCAGGGAATGGAGTTTAAAAAAACAGACCTCAGGAGCACAACTTTGGGAAACGGTGCTGACAAGTGCCTCTATAAATTGTGGACTCTATTAACATTTGCCCTTCTGCCCTACCTTCAGGCAGCCATTTTATTAATTTCTTTCTCGTTTCAGACCACTGAGCACTTTAGTGTCTCTGTGCTATGGAGTAGCAGTGACAGTCTTAGTGTGAGCTCTGAGTACATGGCAGTAATACTGTATTGTTTTTTCTTCTGTGAATGACAACTGTGTGATGGAAGGTTGTGTTTTTTGTCTCCTACAGAATACCATATTTTGAAACCAGTGCAGCAAATGGGAATAATGTAAGCAAAGCCATTGAAACTCTGCTTGACCTCATTATGAAGCGCATGGAGCGATGTGTGGATAAATCCTGGATCCCTGAAGGGGTGGTGCGCTCCAATGGGCACAGCTCTACAGAACAACTGAATGAGGAGCAAGAAAAAGGCAGATGTGGCTGTTAGCCCGGTTACAATTAACTTTAATGTGTATGATACAGTACAGTTGCAGCTTACCTGTTTAACTTCGGGACAAATCGCTTTGTGTAGTTATTTAATGAGCTATATTAATTCTTGATACAAATTTTCATTTGCTTTCTCTCAAACAACATTGATCTTCACTTGTAAGGTATGCAGTTTATTAGTTTTGGGACAGAGGTTTAATTTGTTTTAGCACTGGATGTTCCTCTAATTCTCTACTTGGGGGGGAAGGGGAGGAAAGGATTTCTTATTACCAAATTCAGAAACATGTCTCTGTGGACAGCCAGAAGGGGTAGGCTTCTGAGTTGAAGGGTTTGCAGTTGCCCTTGGCAGTCTCCGTTAACTACACAGAGTAGGCATTTAGATTAGATATTGTGACAGCTCTTGGTGTCTCCTAACAGCAAGATAACCAACTTGCTTCTTGGTTTTAAACAGAAACATTTAATAATTTCATCAATTAATAACAATCTTAAAGAGCACATCCTGTGTTTCCCACAAAAGCCTGAGAGTAGTTTTTCCTTGCTCTCCTAATCCATCAGTTTTCAGTAAAGAAAACCAAAGGGAAGCTCTTCAGAATGAAAAGCTCCAGAGAAACACAGGGATGTGCACACAGAGCATTTGGGGCATGTCATGTAATTGAACATGTAAACTACAACTGTACTATATGAAATATATATCCAACACAGCCTATGAGACCTCCTGACATAATTTGAATTTCTAGAACATGCATGTATGTAAATTTATATGTAAATGGCATAACTGTCCATCTGTTATTTCAGATTCCTACTCATGTTTTAACAAGAATGTAGGGCAACCTAGATGTCAGGAAAATTTCATCAGAGTTGGTGCTTTGCACTGAATTTGTTTTACCAAACACAGATTGAGAATGTTTCTTCAAATCTGGATTGAGAAAAGAATGATCATTGTCTTCTGGTGAGATGCAGCTAAGATACTGTAGTCCTGTAGATCAGTATTTCTATGAATTTATAATGCTCATTTTATTCTGCCAACCTTTGTGTCCTGAACATCTTGGTTATCATATAGTCATTTATGGCTTGTTCATTTCCTTTAGATTGTATTTTAAAAAGAATAGTTACTTTTCTCTCCCCCCTCACTATGGATCACATAAATGTAGTTTTTGGTTTCAGTGGATCATGTTACTCTAACCATTTTTATTTATTCATTGGACCTAGGAAACAATCAGTATTTTTTGGGCTTTTGCCCAGACTGATTTATAAGATGTGCCTACCAAACTGTTTTCTACCCTGGCAGAGGTTGTATAATTTTAAGGTGTTGCCAATTAAAGTCATAACATGCCAAATTGAGTCTTGTTACAGACCTTCCACAGCAGCTTGTTTACAGAACTCCAAAGCTATTGCTTCTTTAGAAATTATGTATTTATTTATTTAAATATTCTAACTACTGCGATTGCAGACAAGTATTGATACCAGTTATGAACATGAATTGCAGCATAACAAAATTTTTGAAGGAAGGACCAAAATGTTTTTAGAATAGGGTCTAAGGAAAAAAATATTTGATGTAGCTTCCGGTTATATTAATTAATACAAGAATACGTGTTAAAACTTGGTTCTTAAAATATTTTACACAGTAATGCATTGTTCTTTAACAAACACAACGTGTAAATATTAGATTTTTATCACAGCCTACACAGAATATTTTAAAAGTGCAATATAATTAGACTGCTCTGGGGCTAGGACAGAGATAAAAGAAATTTATATGAGTATAGGGTTTTGGTTTTTTCTACTCCACTTCTAAAATGCTTGTAGACCGGAGTTACTGTAGTTTAATTCAGAGTGCCTTTTGAAGTTACCATCATGTTTCTGACCAGTAGAGTAAGAAACTCTAGTGTAAGACACAATACATTTCAATGTACTTCAGTGTCTGAATTTCTTTTAATGTAACTCTTTGCTTTTCAGAGGGTTGCAGTGGAACTTTGTCATGCATTAACTTACAATGGGAGTTTTTGTGCTTATAGCTCCATCCAGTTCCTGAAAACTTTAAGGATTATTGTAACCAGCTATTGAGCTAAGTGACTACTGAAATAGTGTAAAAATATTTCCTTTTGAATACTTATGTTTAAATTGGATATTAAATATTAAAAACTGAAACTGTCATATTTGTGTCATGCCTATAATTTGCAACTATTTACAAAGAGGATCTACATAGAATTGCTTTGATGTCAGCCTTTGGAATGTGTCATGAGATCAATCTGTTTTGAATTATTTGTTCCCTTTTAAATTCTCATGAGAAATCATGGTACAAATGTTTCTTGACAGTAAATTACACTGCGTAAATTACACTGCTCTTACTAGACTACTGTGGGTTTTAAGAAAGAAAGAAACAAGAATTCTTATGTGACACAAAACTTATTTCAAGAAAAGTTGTTTCCATTCAGTGTCAAATGGAGACAGATTTGATTACAGATTGATCTGTAATTGAACAAAGGTTTGGAAAGTGTTTCCATTAGGATGGATTGTCCCAGGATTTCTTATTATAATAGTTAAACATTCCTGATATGAACTTTGCCAGCACTGTTGAACTGAATTGTAACATTTCCTGTTGCCTCAGTTCAATGTCAGTCTGTGTCCTGCACTGTCCCTGTGTGTTGTGAGGATTCTTTGTTCAGATGTATCCAAGGTCTGGCTGTGGTCGAGGTACTTCTTGGTGACCCTCTCTTGCACTGACCAAACCAGTCAGACGGGGCCTGGTGATGCCAGGGGGAGCCCAAACTCAGAGAAGACAATGGAGACATCAGAAATGTGTTCACAAGACATTCAGAATGCTGCTCATCTGAGCGTGCCGCATGTTCAGAGCAAAGGGAATCAAACAATACATTTTGTCAACTTTATTGCTTCTACATAGGTAAGGAGCCTGATTTTTCAGAGTTACTGCTTCCATCAAGAGCAGTGTCTATTACCAGGTAGGTTATAATGTACTGGAGGACATTGCTGCTATTCAGAGGTATGACAGGCACGAGGACAAGCTGAACTCTTTAAGTTTAAAAAGGGCAAGTGTCACTGGCTATTCCACCTGGGCTGCAATAACCCAATGCAGTAGTGCTAGCTGAAAAAGCATTTTTCAGATAAAGGGATGAGCATCCTGTTCCAAAGCAGGCTGACCAAAATGCAGAAGTGTGCTGCTGTGGCAGAGAAAGCCAGCTGCATCCAGGGCTGCACTGGTAAAATGAAGTCAGCAGGCAGGGAAAGTCAGGCTTTCCTTATCTTCAGTAATTACAAGACTGACTGGAGTTCTGTGCCCTGTTTTGGATCCCTCAGTAGAAGAAAGACATTGACACACTGGAGTGAGTCCAGTAGATGCCACCAGGATCAGAGGGCTGGAGCACAAGGAATAGGAAGAGACAGAACAGAGTTTGCTTACTTTAAGCTAATGGAGACCTTTCTGCTATCTTGAACTGAAATGGGTGGAGCCAGACCCATCTCAGAGGGAACGGGGATAGGAAAGTGGCAAGAGAGAAATGTTCTCCAGGAAATGAAGATTAAATAGTAGGAAAAGATTGTCATCATACATGTGGTCAGAAACTGGAACAGGCGCTCAGGAAAGTTATTGATGCTCCATTCTTGAAAGCACTGAAAACTAAACTGGACATGGCCTTGAACCTGGTACTACTTTGTTCTGCTTTGAGCAGGGCTTTGCTCTAGATGACTTCCAGAAGTGTCTTCTGCCCAACAGGATTCTATGTCTCTGAATCTGATCCTACAAGTGCAATTGCCTGACAGTTGTTTATTCTTTCATATGGCTGTATGACAGTTATATTTTACTTCTATTAGGAAACTTGTTACAAGTATGTAAATACTTGCAGATCAGAGTTTAAGGTAGTGAGTTGAGATGTTTGATGAAACAATTCTTGCTGTAGTAATCTTTGTCAAAAGCAAATGAGCCACTTGGTTTGCTGCAAAATCTCTTCTTCCAGTGAGGCTGTTTTTCAGCTGGATCCCTGATTCTGCCTGTGAATAACTATTAATGGAGTAGAAGTACTCCAGTGGTTTTTTATAATTAATTTGGATTCTGTCACCAGCAACCTTCAATGTGTATTGCCTTTTAGTCAGGAACAAGCATTTCAAATCTACAGCATAATAGCTTGTAGAGGACATTAGTGCTTTGATGTGAAAAAAGAGCTGGAGGTGAAAATCTAATGGTAAATGCTTGTATTATCACTGTGCACTCACATTCTGTCTGCTGGATGTATTAGTGACAGTCTGTTATTCAAACTGTTTAAACTGTAGAAGCACCAAAGACTTCATAACAGTGCTGTGCCAGGAAAAAGCTGCCCTCTGCCAGGAAAAGTGAAATAAATACAGCCCATGGGGAAAAAAAAGTTGCATAGGCAGGAAACTCAAAGTAATCAAACTGAAAAAGGAGAACAGCCCTGGACCTAAGCAAACTTGTTTACTATTTGATTTTGCCTCTAGCGGTAAACTTGTCTTCATAGCTTCCCTCATAAAACTGGAGAGTGTGTGTGTTTATCATTTGCTCTTATCACCCTGGTTGCCATCCTCTGGCAGGCAGAGCCCTGGCTCCCCTGCAGTGAGTCACTGACATCCTGTGCAGTGCTGTGCTCCTGCCCCGCCTCAGCTCTGGTTTTCAGGAAGGCTGGAGACAGCTTCTGTGCAGATAAGGTGACTCCACTGTGCTAAATCAATTTTTCTTTCTTCCTTTTCTTAATACAGCACCAAGCTGACAGCCTTTCTTTTGTTGTTCTAGAAACCACAAAGCAAAAACTGCTTTAGAGGCACATGCAATTCAACACATGGATTTTTCACCAGATGCTCAAGTGTAAAATTTTGAGAGGCCGGAATTGTAGGGGGAAAGACTTATGTGGTGAGGAGGATTTCAGACTCAGAGCTGGGACCGCATCCTACAATTGAGTTCCAAACTATTTGGAAGGTACAGGGCCTGGGATTTAGGTCCTTTCCCAATAAACAGGTAACTCCAGGAGAGGGAATACAAGGAGTAATAATAGGTACTTTTACGGTGTGCAGAACCATTGGTTTTAGACAGGACTTCAAATTTTGCTTAGATTTTGGATTTTACAGGTATGAAAACAGCATAGAAAGTATTGCCTGAATTTTACAGTAAATAACTGAAGACGAAAAAAATCTACATCTAACTCCCTTTGTTTTCCTTGTTTCCCTTGATACTAACTTATGTTAGTATCGGTTAGTTAACTCCTCGCCCCTGGAACGCTATTTTTCCTTTACAAACAGAAGCGGGTGGGCGCGGTGCGCGGCGGGGCCGGCAGGGGGCGCTGTGGGTACCGGGCCCGCCCGCGCCGCCGCTTCCGGTCAGCTGGGCCGCGCTTCCGCCCTCGCTTCCGCCCGCGCCGCCGCCGCCATGCGTATCGAGAAGTGCTACTTCTGCTCGGGGCCCATCTACCCGGGACACGGCGTCATGTTCGTGCGCAATGACTGCAAGGTACCGCCTGCCCGGCACCGGCTCCGCTCTCCCCGCAGCGCTCCCGGCCGCTCCCTGCGCCGGCCCGGCCTGTGCCGGCGGGCCCCTGTGGGGCTCGGTATCGCCGGCCGCGCCTCACGCGGGGCGCTCACAGCCGAAGCCCCTGTCCCGGGCCGAGGTCCGCACCCACCGCCCGGCCGTGTGTGCGGGCCGGAGCCCAGTGAGCGCAGCTGGTCAGAGCACGGTGCTGAGAACACCGAGCTTGGGGGTTCGATCCCTGTGCGGGCCATTAGCCTAAGAGCTGGAGTCAGTAATCCTGGGATTCCGTTCCAACTCCGATTATTCTGTGAATCTGTGAAATTCGTGTCTTGCTGATACTGAAATATAAGAACCTGGAGCGATGCAGTAATTTGACAGCTGCTGTCGTAAAGAGCTGGGGCTGAATTACTTGTCTTTGATAAGAAATAGTACACTTGGCAGAGGAGCACAGAACCGTCACCCTTTAACTTTCAGCCTTTGGCAGCAGTGTGTGTCCGGCCCTGGGCAGTGCGAGCTGCAGACACCGCAGGCTCAGGGCCCGCGTGTGCCCGGCGGGGCTCGGCAGCGGCCGCGGTCAGTGGCAGGTGGGCCTGAGTTGAGGTGGAAAAACGTGATAGAAGAGTGTAAAGGGAAAAAAAAAAGCTATTCGAAGATGATTGCCTTAATTTAAAGTTTCATATTTTCCATTAATTTATTTTAGAATTGATTATTGGGTAGGAAGGAGGATATGGCCGTAGGGAAAAATAGGATTTTCAAAACGCCATGAATTACATGTAATTCTGACAGGTTCTAAGTGAAGCGTCTGGTATTCTGTAGAATATGCAGAAAAATAAGAAAGAAAAAGGCCAATTAAAATGTTTTGGCGTATGCTTTAACAGCTTTCAGTAAATTCAGTCCAGGACTTAACTCATGTGCTTAGGACTCCTGCAGGGTAATCTTTGGGCTTAAGGCTGCATCCCTGAAAACAGATATTTCTGTGTGTGTGTTGCATTCAGTATGAGCAGTGTGAGGATTTTTTGTTGTTCTTAGGATGGTACTGTATCTAAAGGTGCTGGCAGCTGTAGAAAATTGTTTATTCATACCACAGGTTTGGTTTTATGGTTAATTTTGCAGATGATAATTCTCAAAACTCAGGTGCGTTTTATGTGTAATCAGCTTATTTGTAAGTACTTGTGCTTAACCCTGGCAGCTGTGAAAATTGCTTTATAATGAAAAAACAACATTAGTGCTTGAAATTATTTTTGTTAATAGCTGCATTTTCTATAAAAATACCGGCATTTGGAAGCTGAATAAATTTCTATTATATTGTAGCAGTATTGTTAGAATAACCTCAGTGTTTGATATCACGCTTGCAGTGGGGCACAAATAACATGATTTGACTAAGATTTTTCCTCTTTATCACCCCCTTCTTTAAGATATTTAGATTCTGCAAATCAAAATGCCACAGAAACTTCAAAAAGAAGCGAAATCCCAGAAAGATGAGATGGACTAAAGCATTCCGTAAAGCAGCTGGCAAAGAACTGACTGTGGTAAGAAGCTGAAGGTTCACACTTTACATTAGCACACTATAATTGCTCATCCCATGGCATGCAGGCTGGGCTGGGTGGCTTAGAGCATTGACATTTAATGAAATGGGCTGGAGAGAAGAAGGAATGTGGAAGAGAATGTGAGAGTTTCTTTACAGTGAGCTGTTCATTCAGCTTGATTAAAACCTGGATCTTCCCCCTTCGGGATGGAAGCCAGTGTATGAGGTGTCTGTGCTGGAACACGTGGGGGCTCCCAAGTCCAAGGCATGTTTTGCCACTAATAAATCCTCCACTCTCAGTACATAAACAATTGGTAGTTGTATTTCTGCACAAATAATCTGAGTTACCTCAGGAAGTCTTTTTATGCAGATGTCCTAAAATATTTACCTGTGAAGTCTTCTTAAAGTTTACGATGGGTAGGAGAAGTCTTTGCATAGATAGGAATGTTTGAAAAAGAGCATGAGACCTCAAATGCAATTTCAAAACAAAGTTGCTTCAATAGTAAAAGTTTTAAACATTCCCATTTGGTGAGACAGTCCTTAAATAATTTAAGAATTACTGTGATGTAATTACCTATTTTTTCACAGAACATAAAAAATTTAGAATGCATTTTGACGCAGTGATTTCTGGCTTCTTGTGGATCTTTAAAGGCAAAGAATGTGGTTTTATTTTTTAAAGTGACTCTGAAAACCGTGATTAATTAGCATCTTCAGTAATTGTGTTTCTTGCTTTTGAGTTGTTTCTGGCTATGTTGAATTACCTTTTTGAAAATAGCTGAATTTAAAACTACTTCATACATATCTAAATAGGTGACAATATGTTTTAATTTTAACATACATAATGTATTTTAAAAATAAAGCCTATATATGAACTTAGTATGGTGTAACTCAGCTTTTCCTCAACAAAAAACAACCTTTGGACAGGGAGAAGTCCGCGGATAAAATTGACTTACAGCTAAGTGTCCCTGGCAAACAAAAGATCAGGAAACTGTTTTTTCATCTTCAGCTCATGGAATAAGGGTACATGGTTGGGGGATGGCAGCTGTCCCAAATGCCAGAGTTATCAATTGAAGTATTTCACAATTTCAAATTCGATTGTTTCAGTATTCTTAAAATGAAATAGTGGTTGGGGTTTTTTCTTTAAACCATTTCAATATTACAAACTGTTGAGTAGAACTTACTTGTCCTGCAATAAATGCTTTTGAATTGACAGGTTTTCAATTTCACCTTCCACCTGTCTAATATACTCTGTATTTCCTGTTCCACATGGGTTTTCTCTGTTCCTTTTGTCTTGCTAAATAGAAAATAGCTGAGGGAGATGTTGTGGTAAATAGTCCTCTTCAGACAAATCACTGTGGCTCTTGACGCTTCAAGGTCAAACACTCAACTTGATTTCCTTCTCACATTTATCTCTAATGATTGTTCAAGTCTAGGAATTGAGCTTCTGAAAGGCAGGGGGTCGGGGAGGGGGGGCAATTCCATAAAATATTCAGTTATATGAATGACTGCTACAGTAAGAATATATTAGTCTAAATAAGCTTCTGCATATAGTCTGTATTTGCCTTTTCTTGATACAGGATAATTCGTTTGAATTTGAAAAACGTAGGAATGAACCAGTGAAATACCAGAGAGAGTTGTGGAACAAGACTGGTGAGTCATTATAGGGAAAAAAAAAGATTAATTTTTTACTTGTCATGAATGTGTTTGTTTTCAAAAGACTTCTTAGAGTATTGACAGCTTGTACTGATTGTGTTTGAAATTACTGAAATCATGACCAAATTCGTAGTGTGTGGAGGAGGTTTGAGTTGTAAACAGGTGTGGAGTTGCACTTGATGATTTTTTCAGAAACTGGTTTGAAAATGAGGACCGGAAGTCCTTTATTTTGAATTATCATCTTCAAATCCCTTAGTGGTTTTCCAGCTTTTTAAGAGGCTCCCAATGTAAACCTTTTACAGTGATGCAGTTTCTTCTGTTTGTACTTATTCCACTTGTTTCACAGAACCAATTGCCATAGAATAGGAGAACTGCTTATATTCATGTGAATAAATGCTACAGAGGAGAAAGTGGTAGCTTCAATCTTTTTACAAGTGGAGTCTTTTGCAGAGATGGTTAACTGTAAATTATGTGTAGGCACAGAAGTGGAAGCATAAATAAGTTGTAAAATACAAGTAATCAGAGTTGCTACCCAGAATATTCCTTTACCTGCTCTTTGGAGAAGGAATAGTTGCCTCTCTATAGTATAAGAGTTGCCTCTGGTATTTAGGTATTATGGGAGTACTGGTAAGAGCTGCTTTAAAAAAAACCATGGGCTGCAGGGATGTAAGCACATTTAAAACAACTTCTGCTTTATTTCAGTGGATGCAATGAAGAGAGTGGAGGAAATAAAGCAAAAACGCCAAGCCAGATTTATTATGAACAGGTGAGAATTATTTGTGTGATGGGAACCCCTTGCCTGTGTGTGTTAGACAGCCTTTCCAGAAATGGGATGATCCAGTCTTAGAGTAATTTGCTTTGTGTATACACAGTCATCCAAGGGATGGGGTAAAATACACTGGGTGGGCTCTACCCTGTGTTATTGGCTGTCCAAGGAAATGTAGCTTTTGGACACTCAGGGATATTAGTTGTAATGCAGTACTAGATTTTATACAGAGTATTTAAATTTAAACAAAATTCTGATAGGAGATGGTACAGTGCTGCATTTTTTGTGGTTTTGTATCCAGTATTTTCTTGAATTGGTTTTCAAATGCTTTTTACCTTTATTTCCTCATAATCATAGTTATTTGCAGCCTGTACATACCTTTAGCTAGAGATATCATGCATTAAAATGAAAGCATACATCTCTTCTTTGAAGGTAATTAAATCTCATTTTCCCCTTTCCCAGACTGAAGAAGAGCAAAGAGTTGCAGAAGGCAGAAGACATCAAAGAAGTCAAACAGAATATCCACCTTCTTCGTGCTCCCCATGCAGGTAAGAACTTGATTTACTGGTTTGGCTACACAATTTTAGGGTGAATGACTCATTCTGTCAGTTTGATCAATAATCCTGCACATTTATCTTACAATTAATTTGTTTGTCAAATATGAAGAATAGTATTTGCCACCAAATGTAAGCAGTGTCTTTGCTCTGAAGCAAATATATTTTTTATATTTATCTAGTCCTGCATTCATTCTTTCTCTTCCTTATTTTGAGTGTTTTGAACTGTACTCAATACCTGGTGCTCCATGAACTGCATGTTTGTTATCCAGTACATTTATCCAAGTCTTCCCTTTGAACTGCTTAGTTGAACTCAACAGATTCTACCACTGAATGATATAAAACATATTAGTTCAACTTTGCTGCTTGAATTTGTCAGTTAGTTGTGTAGAACTTAAATAAAAATACTGTTCCTTCCATAAAATCAAAATTTAAATAAATTATTTGCTTTTAAACATATACTTAATGAAGTAATGAAGACAAGTTAAAAGCATTTCCATTAGCTTTTGTTTTATAAAAATTGTCAGTGTTTTTGTTCCTTCATTATTAGATATTAATTATAAGTCTGTTCTGTGTTTTTTCTTAGATTTTTGTCAGGATATTTATTAAACTTTGGTTAAATTGGTCTAATCTGTCCTGTCCCCCTCCCCCCATTTTTTTCTTTTGAGGAAAGGGAAAAAATCTGAATTCAATTTGTTTATTTCTGTGTTTAGCTTTGCTTTTATTAAATAAATGTTGCACAGCACTGTGTGGTACATCTGTAAGTCAAACACCTTCTTGGTATTCTGCAGATCTGACTGGGCAGAGAGCAGAATCCAATCTGAATCTTGGATTTTTCTTTTACTTTGTTTTTGTTTTTGATCATCTTATTGTGAGTTAACATTCTTGCTGTCCAACACAGCATTCAGGAAGGCTTAAATCTTCATTTAAAACCTAATGTGAGAAGGCCACTGACCTGTAATAAATAATGAATTTTGTAGTCCTTTGCAAGGTTCTGCCAGGTCTTGGCGGCTGTAGCAGTTTGTCATAATAAATGAAAACACAGGATTGACTGCATTTTAGATTTTGCATAAAAATAGTATCAGCTTTCCTTCTAAAACAAGTTTTGAGAGGTGATGCAGGTTAGCATATACCTTTGAGCTTGATGGATTTGCTTGTAAATAAGTCTTCAAGCAATACATTTAGGCTGGAATATATGCATATATTGTTCAAAGAAAAACAGTTATTTGGGTTTAGAGAAACATGTTGAATTTGACTTGTTTTTTTGAAGGTACACCAAAACAGCTGGAGGACAAAATGGTGCAGAAGCTACAAGAGGATGTGCCTATGGAAGAAGACTCTTAAAGTGCTTTTATTTGCTATTTATATCTCTTCAGCAGTTAACAGTTCCTTACTGCCTCGCCTGACATCATTCAGAAATGTGCTTACAGTTAAGAAAAGTACATTTTAATGAATAGTGGTCATTTACAATTTAAATTATTTTTAAAAGGAAAAATAATAGCATGGATATGAGTTTGGGCAGTACTTAAAATTCTGCAATTTGAGAAAACCTTGTCACCAGGATGGAGAACGAGGCATTATTGTTTGAGATACCATGTGCTCCTTGGGAAGTTATACTTTTTCTGGATAACTTCTCCATGTTCGTGCAAGTAATTGAATAATAAAAGATGCTGGCCCTGAGCTTTTCTTACTTTGTCTGTTCTTTCAATAGTGGTCAAACCAGATAAAAATCTGTTTTCATTATTACAATGTTGGGCAGGATGTATTAATTTTCATCAGTGTGCTCCAGATTTATATTCATTCCTGTCCTGGGGAAAATTTTTCAGTTTGAAGAATATGGAGTTTGTTTTATCTCCTCTTTAAGTCAGCCACTCCAGGATTCCATTGCAGTTGACCCCTGACAAAGGTTGATGCAGGACTTAGGTTTGGAAAACAGTAATGGTGGTATCACCTAGTCTGGAGTTGGCCCTACCATCATCCTCACCCACCAAAATTCAAAGCTAATGTCTAATCAGGCAGATGGAGATGCTCAATAAATCACACTTGATACTGTTTTTTTACCTGAATTCCAGGATTATTTTGATGGGAAAGATGCTACTAAATCACAAGTATTTTGTATATTGTGGTGATACTTAGTGTATCAGCACTGAGATAAATAGTTTTGAACTGCCAGCAGCTTATCTGCAACAGTGTGATTAAAGAAGGCTTTCAAAGGCATTTATAGAATTTGATGTCATATTATGCTAGTTATTCTCAAAAAGAATAATTTGTAGTTCTGTTCCAAACTTGGATATGTACTATAGCAATCACTGGAAAACCACATACTTACCACCCACATGTGTGTTGTGTAGTTCAGGGAAGAATTGTATTTAAACTTACACAAGGGTCTTGAGGAGTGTGTGCAGGGACAGGCATGGTACTGAGGTTTTTATCTCTTGATTTATGAGTTATATTCAGATATTTAGAAAATGATGTATTTTAGTGAGAATTCTAGTAATAAAAATAGAATTCTTTTTTATAATGGAATTAAAATTTTGCCATAATTTAAAATTTGCTGTTAAGGCAATGGCCGATAGCATTTTAGGTGGCCAATGTTAGTATCTCCCCTGCAAACTAATATAAATACCAACTGAAAGGCATAGGAGAAGTTGGCCAGAAAACGTGTCAATGGGATGAAATCACTAAGATGGTGCAGCATAAATACAGTGAATATGTGCTGTATGTACACTAAGATGCTTGGACTTGCAGAGGGAGATAGTCACAGCATGTTAATTTGTACAGCCTCACATAAACATACTAATTAACATCTCACTCAAGAAATATGATGTTTTTTGAATGGCCTCTTCTATTGTATTTGATGTCCTTAATCCTTGAGGTGGGATACTTCATCTAAAATTCGTATCACGTACAATATTTTTTTATTTACTAGATTTTAAAGATAGGATATTCAGCAATTGCTGAGTTTTAATTTTCTCTAAAAATTGGGACGTGAATCTGTGCAAAGCAGACAAAGATGGTGAACCCCACTGAGCGTTAATTAGTATTTATATAAAATATTTTACATCTGAGTTTAAATAATTTATATTACATAATATATGTAGTTGTTCTGTTCACCTATTTTTAAACGAATTGCAATAATTAACAGCTTTGTGTGCTCTCTAGAAGTATATCTTTCCTATGAAAGTTTGTATGTGAAGCCATTGTGCAGCAGCCAAGAGCCATTTGAGTAGACCACAACCATAAATCCTGAACACTGCCATCTGCATGAGTTGCTCAGCCTGTGTGCCTCTGTACTGGGACAATTGCAAGCAAGGGCTGTGGAGGGGAATCCTGAGTTATCCCTCTGCCAGATGTGCCATTTCTCTGGGAAGCAGTCTTGCAGCTGGCTTGTATGCAGGAGGTAGTGAACTTAACAGGTTTGTCATGAGTTAGAAGGTGCCCTCGTGAATTTTTTATTTTTATTTTTTAATGCAATTGCTGTGGTGACCTATTCTCTTGTCTGTCAATGAAGCACAAGGTGAGGGGGGAAGAGCTGCAGCTGGAAAAGGTGGGGCTGGTGATCATTCTGCACATCTCTGCATAACCCACTGCATGCAGAGACCTTCATGGGGAGCTGCTGAACTGCAGAGGAGTGGTTTTCTTTTAGGAGGCGGGCTGTCCAACTACATTTCTAACAAATTGTTATTATTCAAGACATTTTGGTGAAGATCTGTTTTCTTTGCCTGCTTAAGATGATAATTTTTTTAGATTTTGCATTTTGTTTACAAGACTTAGAGAGAAAATGTCCAATTGAGCAGTATCCTGGTGGTCATGGATAAATACTGCCAAATATGAGGAAGGAAACACATTCCTCTTTCTCCTCGAACAGCTCTAGATCTAGAACCAGAGGAGTTTAGAGACAGGCAAACAGGGAGCCCTCATCTGCCTCCTGTGTGTGTGGGGAGGCAGAAGCTGCCCTTGTTCCCTAAGACCAAGTTGGGGAGAGGCATTTTCTGAGCAGCACGTTGTTATTCAGCAGAGATCCTGGTTTAGTGTCACACATCCAAATCACCATCCTGTCTGTACCGAGATCTGGTAGGAGCAGAGCACGAGGTGCCTATGAGAGCAGACTTATAAGACAGATGATGATGATGGTGTGTGAATATTTAATCAGAAGAATTATTTATGAGTAACTGGTACTGCTAAATTCCATTATACAGTTCGTCTTCTTGGCATTTACCAGATCTAACAAACTATTCCCATTTTGTGTTTGTACTTTATGCTGTCAGGGGCCTTTTTTCAAAACAAACAGGCTCGATCAGAACAAATGTGATATAGTCAAAACCAATTTTAAACAAATGCTTTGTAGTTTCAACTGCTGTTACCTTTTCTTACAAAACAAAACTAGACATACAGTTTTCTTTTTTTCAGACTACAAAAGTTAGAAATGTGAATTTTAATAGTGATTTAGTAAGTATCTTTTAATATTTTCTTTTTTCCATTTTAAATCCATCTCTTGGTGATTTCAAGGTAACCACAGGTTTTTCTTTGAGGAAGAGGTCAGCCTGATGCTAACAAGTTTTGGCTGCTCTCTCACTTCCAGCCTCAGTTCCTTGTGGGACCCAGCCCTGCCTGATCCCCCCACAGTGTCCTGTAGGTCTTTGCTCGCGTCTCCGTCTGTTTTCGGTGCGGCTGTCACTGCAGCTGCTCAAAGCCCGGCTACTCGGGCTGTGTGCGGAGCCCTGACTGCTGGGAAGGCCGGTCTGGTCTGTCCCTGCCTTCATGCCGAGTAAGGCCTGGAGATACCTTCTTTTGCTTTTGGTCAGGAGTGGGGTTTGCAATCCCTGCTTCTTTGGTTGTCTGTGAAGGTTTTCTGTTCAAAGATGGGTCCTGAGGGAATGACTGAAAGAATAGGAGGAGATGGTGGGGTTTTGCTTGTTTGGCTTTTAAGAAAAAATACAAATTCCTTCTTTCAGGCTTCACTTTCAGTCTTTCTTTACAAGTGCTGGAAAAAGTGCAAAATACAGCTTTCTGTATAATCAAATTTTGCCGAGCTGCTGCGGACTTTCTTCGTAGGAAATTGGGCTTTCCCATAGTTTTGAGATTTTCTAGGCAGAGATTTTCCTGAGATGTTCTTGCTTCAGAGTAATGGCACGGTGGAGCGCAGCACATGGATGAGATCTGTCTGTGTGTGACACGAAGAAACTAAATCAGTTCCGTATGGTGATGTGGTCGTAGGTGTCCATGGCTGGAAAAGCAATAGACAGCTGCTAATAGGTCCAAACGCTTATATCCCAGGAGAAGGTATCAACCTTCAGGCTGTTCAATTCCTCAATTACTGTTCTGGCCTCAAAAATTCAATCTCCTTTACCAGCCTAACTTATTGATGGGTTGCTCTGAATTGCGAGAGGAGAAAGCCAAAATACGTCAAACACTGATAAAACTGTTTAAGCCTTCTTGTTGGCTTTCTGTCTATTTTTAGATCTTAATTTAAAGAGACCATATGCAGAGAAATTGATTTTGTTTTATTCATATTGAACAAGCGGCATTACTTGAGATTGTGTGGGAGCAGAGGGAAGAATAAGGATTTGTGGAGGTAGCTGCAAGACATTCTTTGCTGGTTTTGGGTTGCTTTGTGTGTTATTCTCCTCCCCCTTCCTCCTATCCTTAGATTTTTTGTATTATATTTGGTTTGGTGAAGTCACTCTTAAAAAGCTGTTTCTTCACCTTTAGAAAGTGCTTGGATAACATTTTGTCTCACACATATGTACGGCAATAAAGGTATATACTGAATAAGGGGGGATGTCAACTCTAGCCCTACGAACTGTGAGATTTATTAGTGACATTGTTTCACTGTGGGAAACAGACTCCCGAATGGAAATAGATGTGTTATTTATAAAGCAACAATATTGTGCATCTGCAAATTATGACTCGGAATCAAGGCAGACATCTCTGCTTTACTGGAAAAAAAATCTTGTTTGCAGGTAGTTGAGCTGTTTTCTGTGGGTTATGCTTGGCACTAAACTTGCAAATTAAGAGAATTGCTTTGGTAATCAACTTGACTGAAGGGATTCCTGAGCGGAGAATTTGAAAGATTTCTCATTACTTGATAAAATGAAAAGCTGCCAGAAATTCTCCCTTGTGTTGAGGTGAATTTGGTTGCAGTATCTCTGTTTTCACAAGCTCCTGCAGAAGGAAGTGTTTCATTCAGCCTTGCTGCAGAAATTGACGCTGTAGAAATTAACGCTGCAGAGCTTCTTGGGGTGAGCAGTGAAATATCCAGATGATTTTCTCTCACACCACCATTACCTGCCATTCCCAGCGCTGGGCAAATTGAGATTGTGTTTCCAGTCCCTGTGTTTCCCAGGTTTTTGTACTCCCTGACACAAAACTTGGGGACAGAGCAGTACAGCCCATACAGGTTTAGCTTGATAAATAAAGGTGGCAGACCTGAACCCAGCAGCCTTCAGCCTGACTGTACAGACAGCTTTTGCTTCTAACAAACTGTTGGTGGGTTTGGAAGTCAGAAAGGACCAGCCAGGCTGCTTCCCCAGGCTGCTCCTGCTTCCTGTGCTTACTTACTTGTGCCGGGCACAGATGGAAAGTCACTCAAGGTGAATTTTATTAGCTGTACCCAGCTTCTGGGGATCTGTGGAGAAAATCTTTCTTTTGAAATAGAAGATACAGATATCATAATGTGATCTTAAATCATGGGTGATATTTAGAAAGAAGCACTTTTAACCTTGAGCTAGGAATACATTTAGAATGTTCTATGCACAAAGGGTGCTTTAATCCAGATTTCCTTAGGGCATGGCCTTGCTACTGCTTGGGATGCCTCATATAGATTATCCCCAGGATATCTGGGGAATGCGGTGATGCTGCATTTAAAAAACTTGTGCTTTTTCTCTGTGAATGTCTACTTCCATGTCTGGTAGTGACTTGGGAGGAGATTGTGTGCCAGATTTTGTCACTGATGCTGTCAGAAAGCTGTGATAAAAAGGTGACAGGAAGCATTCTTCACTTTTTACAGCTGCTGTAGATTCAATTGTTTTGAAGAGGAAGGAGATAGCTTTCTGAAAATTGCTTTTACTGGCTTTTGAAGAATTTCTACAGCAGATATTCAGGTTCTGCTTAAGAACATCCAGGTATGACCACAGAAGGCATTCTTAGGTCAAACTAAAGGTGATTGAGCAGGATAAAGACCCGTAGTTCTCTAGCAACAAATTTATCTGCTTCCTGTGTTGATAGAAAAAGGAATTAATAATATTGCAAGCTTTCCCAGTGGTCGTTATGTGAACTGCACACAGTTCAGCCTGTTTTCTTATTGTGTCATATGTAATGATCTACATGAACCTGGTTGTATGAGGACCAGGTATTCTCCCAGTTTTCTAAGGAAATGCAACTTTTGTTAAACTAATTCTGCCAGACTGTGTAGTCTTTTTGGCAGTCATTTAAATTTATTTCATTATCTGAGTTTCATTTGCTTGACCAAAATCTCTTAATAGTTTTAATAATTTTTCACTTTTTATGACAATCCTGTTAATTCCAGTTCTGGAAATGTTTAAAGCATTTAGACTGAAAACAGAGGAACTTTTTTGCTAGTTTGTATCTAAACTCCATTTAAACTTGTACTATGTGTGATGCCAGTGTAGCTGAGCCTTTCAGAGAAGGATCACAAAGCGTCATCTGAGTGCCCTTTTCCATGGCTTGTCTTCCTCAACTCAAACAGTCGTCAATTAAGGGATTTCTTTGGAATTTTCTGGTGAGCCAGTCTTCTGTGACTGTATCAAGTCTAAATTTTAACCTCTCTGTACTTTCTCAATGATCCTGTGATGAATACTTCTGTTTAACTGATTTTTGTGAGGAAGAACTTCTTTGTGATTTGGATTTGACACTGTTGAGTTTTCTGTAGTTCTGGTATTGTGGGAAGCTGGATTAGTAATTCTCTCTGCAGTGTTCCAGTGTTGTGAACCTCTAGTTACCTATTTTCTAAACCAGACTCCTGATCTCTTACCCTGTTCTGTAGGAGGGCCTCTGAAAATCTTTGTTGCTCCTTATGTCTGTTCTTGTCTGTTTTGTGGCATGAAACGATGACAAATTCCTGCAGTATGGATATATGGCTGGGTACACCCTTTATGTCTGCACTGTTTCTCCTTTGTTCTTTGTTTCTTTTGTAGCTGTGTTTTTCAACACCAGCTTTTTCCTGCATGCTTTGTAGAAAGAAAATAACCTTCACTGTTCATATTTAGATTAAGAATTTGCCAGTTCATTCACTATGTTTTCTCTTCCTAAATCTTTAGTGAACAGACAAGTCCAAGGCTACTTGAATGCATCATGATTAGGATTGTGCTTTTAAGAGAAGTGAGATAAACAGCATTATAAAAAAGATAAACACATAAAAAACCCCTAACCTGCAAAGGAATTAAATGCTGTCAAAACAGATCTCAACAGATGAGCGTCAGCTGCTCTGAGCAAGCAGAGAAAATCACCTTGGATGTTCTTCATTCTTGAGAACTGTGACTTAGAAGTGAGTGGTGCCATTGTCTTAAATGTTTAAACACAGTTGATTGTAGATGCAGGGAAGTGTTCTGGTATGGAGTTTTATGAATCATTTACCTTTGCAGGAGTACATTCTGACATCCTAAATGCAATATGCCATTTCCCTTTCCACACATTACATGCCGTAGCTAAGTGGTGAGTAGACAGCTACAAGTCAGCAGATCTGAGTTTTATTCCCGGCTCTGTTTCCCTTGGTAATTTTACTCAAGTTGTTCAGCTTTTCTGAGTCCTCTCTAAAATGGGCTGCTTGATCACGAGTATTTTCTGTCTCTTCTAACTTTTCCATGCCCAGTGAGGCACTGAAGTGAGACTTACTGCAGCATTTAATGTTATCTTAGAATTCTATGGGACTTTTTAAATATCATTTTTATCTTACTTTCCCAGCTCTGAAACAGAGTTCCTTTCAAATGGAGTTCCTTTCATTCATCCTTTCCATCACTTTTTTTGGATAGGTTTTTGTCGCTGACTAAGGCCTGTAGGGCCAGGTTCAGTCATGAGACAGTTTTCTAGTAGCTCTGGAGGTCAGAGGGAATTGTTCATGTATGTGCCCAGTAGAAACCAGTATGATAACAGTCTGACTCGGTGCCATTCAGTAATGACTCAGTTGGTCTGACTCCAAACACCTGACTGGGAGTAAAGCAGCTCCATGCAAATAAGTTGACTGTTGTTTTACCAGGTGATTGCCAAGGATGTTGGACATTTTACTTATTTCTGCTTCTTCAGCTGAAGTTAAATAGGTGGTAATTCTTTAGTTCTTAAATCTAGTAACACTTAGCTGTGATTTTTCTCTGAGGCCATGTTTTAGAAACTCTCTCTGCTTATGTAATTTGGAAATCCTAACAGAGCAGTGTAAGTCTAGTAAGCAACCAAATTTAGCACTGGAAACGTTATATTTATTATCATAGGGACAGAGGACAAAAGAGCTGAAATGTTTCCAGGCTATTCACTGAGTATGTAGCACAGATACTGTGATTCCAAGCTTGCAGATTTTATGATTTTTCGGTTGAAACATAATCTAGTATTTTAAAATGTAAATTAGAACTTCTTTCCTTAGCCCTCAAGCTTATGAAGAATAAGTCTCAGCCTGAAAGAAGGGATGTCTTATTTGTTCTGCAGACAAGCAAATCAGATAAGAAGACTTTCACTATTCTAAACCCATTTTTAATTCTGAAACTTGAGTTAATCAAAATCATAACTGTTAACTCTTCACCGTGTTGATCACAGTACCATTTGATTTCATCTTGCTGTTGAAAAGTCACTCTTACTACCTGAGACCCTTGAAGGTTTTTGAGATTAATTTATTGCTGATCAAAACCATTTTTCGCATATTGAAAATTCAGAGGAAGGAAGATTCAGCATTCAAATGAAAATACATGGGTTGCAATACTATCTCACATATTTTCATAAATAATTCCTCATTTTCTCACTTGTTTTAAAGAAAGAAGGCCCTCTTAATTGGTGTCAGAACACAGTGGAAATTTATGTGGGAGATTAAGCCCCTTGGCTGAAATCAGATTTGTATGACCTGTGTTTTAGAAAGTTCATTCTCTTGGGCCATTGCAGCCTGAAAGAAACAAGTATTTTTCTTGAAAACTTGATGATGAGATCCCAGATAATCAGTAACCTAGGGCATACTCCTACAGATGGAGAAAATACAGTCAGAAAAGGTTTCCTTGGATGATAAAAACTTGAAATGAGTCTCAACATCCAGTCATTAGCATTCAAAGCCCTATCCAGTCACAGAAATGTCTTTTTGCTCATTCTCCCTCTGAGCTATATTTATTAGGAAGTAAGAATGTGATACAGAAGCCAGAACCTGAAGGTGTTTAGTGTGCTGTGATTCATCTGCCTGGCAAAAGATCTTACTTTGGCAGTCCCCAGACTGGTCTTGTGAAGTATTCCTCAGGGAGGGAGATTTCTTTCCAGAACTGTCCTCCTTTGGTGTGACCATCTGCCTCTACAGAGTCATTTGGGCAAAAATAGAAATTACAAACAGAAAATGCCTCTGTTGTCAGATTAGCTGCAGAATACGCACTGACGCTGTACTCACTCAGGGGGATTTAGTGCCAGGGCTCTTTGCTGGGGATAAAACACTGTCTCATATTTTCCCCTCCTGTCAGTGTTGGATTAAAAACTAAATCCTGCTCATTTTACTTTTAGAAGTAGTCTCAAAGGATTTTGGTAGAAGTAATTGCATATGAAAAGCAAATAGGATTTGGCATTCTGTGTACACTGAAAATTAAACAAAGGTGAACATTATCAAAAGTTTTAACTTATTGATGTTATTTCAGCTTGTTTTATGATCTGAATATTTTCTGCTGAATACTTAAAGATGCTCAGAAAAGTCACATCTCTGAAAGGAAAAGGGAAGAAATCTGTGTGTGCAGGACCTCAACTCATCAAAGACTTGAAATAGCTACTCAAGTCCTTCTCCCTTCCTGAAGTTAGGCACATATGTAGGTTGTTGAATTTGGGACTTAACAAAGAACTTTATTCCCTTTTTTAAATCACGTGTATGTTTATTTTTTTCTGTAGTTTTCCTCTATAATATTCTAAGGCTTCTGCTGGGGAGAGGATGCAAAACACCTTTATGATTCATTGGGAATAATGCCCTGAAAAAACTTTTTTATGGATTTAGAGTTTGCAGAATGAATTTTAGTTCTGTGGGTAGTGTGGGTGGATGTAGTGATAAAGAGCTCCAGAAAGTAAAAGTCAATACCTGATAAACTTGGAAAGTTACAGCATCAGCTGTTCTAGCTTTTTTTGTGATGAGAGAGTGGAAGAATTTCTGTCAAAACAGACTTAAACATTCTTTTTAACCCACTGATTATATGTAATCTCTTCTGTCTGGGTCTTCTGTGAGATTTTTGCACATGCCTCAGTCTTTGACTTTTGATGTAACCACAATTTGTAGATAAGTGTTGATTTTTGAATGTTGTGGAATCTGTTTCAATTACTTGCTCTCATGAAGTTTAACTGAGTTAACAGTACTGTAGAAGGAACTTTTGGGGAAGGTTGTCTTTCCTGTGAGGAAATGGAGTCTGGGTGTCCAGGTGCCCTGGGAGCACAGAGCACTCGTGGGCAGGGAGATCAGTTAAAATAGAATATAATTCACCCAAATCCTTCAGAGTGCAGAAACTGATTTCAAGATCCAGATCAGCAGTAATCTTGGATGGAGCCAGTGGGCCTGTGTGAAGGAGTGGGGAGGAAATGCTGTTTGATACTTTTAGCTACGGGGTTTCTGTGTAGTGAGGGTTCCTTGTTGCTGTTCTTTGTCTATTGTAAAATTAAGGGTAAATATTTCACAAGGGTAACACCCACTGTCTTGAATGAACTGTGCCTTGGGCTAGAAAGAAGCAAACTGGATCTGAGGCCATCCCTCATTCAAGGGAGACTTTGTCTGCAGCAGCTTTTGTGCAAGCTGTGTAGCAGCTTGAGCAGCAGCTTTCAATAGAGAAGTTTCCCTTGTACATTCTGCAGCCCTGCGGCTCTTTGCTCCATCCATCACCACTGCCCTTCATAGTTTCCCCAGCAGGTCTCTCCATACCTGCCCTCTCTCCCCTTGCATGGTGCAGTCTGATCCTTGCCTAGTCCGTAGGTGCTGCTGTGATAAACACTCTTGGGAAAGAGTAAGGTGGGATCAATATTTCAGCTGCATTTTGAAAGCCCCCTATAAAATGAATTTAAGTAAAATCCAAGTCCATGGTTCCCAACCTGAATCTTTTGTTCTAAGGAAACATACTCACTTCCTGAGTAAACTAAAATGACCTAAAATGACATCATGTGGCTTTCCCTTGGGACAAGGGCACAGTGCTCTACTTGTCTGTATCTCTACATTTGCCATCTTTCATGTACAGCCCAGATCGTTTTATGAGAGCATTGGTAATTAATCTCATGTGATAACTTTCTTACTGCTGTTGCATGATCTGGGGTGATTCAGTGTCACTCTCAGATGGTGACAGACAGCAGAGCAAACACCAGAGCTGGGTGTGAAATAATCACTGTGCTGCTCTTTGCCTAATTCCAGGCAGAGAGGAGACCTGATAAGTGGTTCTAATGCTGAAGTATGTAATGTGTTTTTAGTATTTTTTATGGGAATCCCTCACATTGTGTTTAGGTACTTGTGCATCATGTGGAATACTAGTTGGTTATCAAAACATCCAAGAACCAAAGGCATAATTTCATGTAGGTTGATATGAAGGAGGCACAGTGTTTGTGGTATGCTGGTATTTTAAACACTTTTGAGTTAACAAACTCATAAAAAAGGGAAGGAATGTTGATATAGTTCTTCAAATTAGTTTTTGAGGTTTTCTTTTGAGTTATCCTGATTTGATCTCAGAAGTCTCCCAGTCTTTTGTTTCAGCCTGTCTTCTCTGGATATTGATAGTGATAGATGATCCAATTACTTAATCCTTTCATGCGTGCTTTCACTTTCAGCAAAGCAGCAAGGTGCAAAATCAGAGCGTGGTTAAGACAGTCCTCATTTTTAGCTGTGGTACATTACCTCTACAAGGAACAGCTGATGGTATGTGAAGCATAACTACTTGAATGAAATCTAGCTACTACATCTTTTAATTCACAGTGCTTGGTGTGTTGTATGCAGAGCTATTTACTGATTAATATTGCTTTGCAATTAGCAGGGAAATGGGAAAGATGTGAAGTAGTCTTACAGGAACTGCAACTTTCTGGAAAAGTAAGCCTGTTATTTTCATCCTTCAGCAAAGTACACCCACTCCCTACTGTATGAGAATACATTTATTTTTTCAGCTATACATTATTGATTCCACAGTTGTAATGTTTTCCACTGAGTCTGTTACCAAATCTGCACTGCTCTGATCTTGTGGCATCACATTTAGATTTTGAACTGCGTCATTGTCTTGCCATCTGTTAAAGCCCTGTGTCTGCTGAGCACTATCCTGAGAGAGGGCCATTAGCTGGCCAAGTCAGAGAGGGGTGACAGATTTTTAATTATGCAGACAGGATGGGAGTGGTGGGGGACAGAACAGTGAGTGGTGATTGCTCAGACTAGGGTTGTGTCTCTCAAACAGCCTGCTAACAGCGCTGCAGTCCTACCAGGAGTGGCTGATGTACACAGGGATGAGCTGAGGGCTCCTTGGGGCGAAGCTGTGAGTGATGGATGCCATGTGGGTCACAAGTCCCAGCGTGTGCTGAACCTGTAGCTTCTTGGTTTGATACCTGAGAAGGCCCATATGAATAACTCCTCCTGTATTTTCTATTGACTGTATTCAGAATAGGCCACTTAGGAGCTGATGATGAAAAGATCAGGTGTACACAACTGTTAGATGCACACAATCTTCAGACCATTTTGCAGCAGCAGGTTGCTGGGTGCTCCCTTGGTCAGTCTCCACGTGGAGATCCCAAGTTTCATCAAAGGAGACAGGAGGGAAGAGCCACAGCAGCTCAAAGCAGGTTTTCTGTTTGGTCAGGTAAAAAAATCCCCCGAGTTTTAATTGGAAGTCTTTCTGCTTTATTCTTTCCATGCCTTGATGAGTGTACTTGGAAGGAAAAAGGGATTAGAAACTTCTAGAACAGCCCAGAAGAGCAGAGCCTTGCAGAGATGGTCACTGCATAATTAAAGGCCAGTCTAGGGACGGACTGTGAGGGTTTAATGTTCCCTTAGAACTCTTGTAGGCAGGTAGGGCATGGAATGAATTTATTTAGGGTATGAGAAGGAGGGGATACCCTCTCTGGACAGCAAAGCTGCCTGCAAGCTGTCACACTGAGTCTGGGTCCTCTGAGGATGCTGCTAACGCTGCAGGACCTGAAGGCTGGGATGAAACCAGAGGCTGTGTACTGTAGGAGTGTGATACATCCTGGGCAAGAGGGATTGTTCTGATTCTGCCTTTTGAAGCATGACTATGTCTCAGCTGGGACATATTACAGGAAGAGATTAGATTTATGGGCTGGAGCTTTTCACAAGTCCTGAGGTCTCCTGGCTAATGCTTTTAATTTCAGCACTGGCTCCCCTTACCTGGAGTGGTTTTAATCGGGGGTTTCTTCTGCTAAAGAAGTTGTACTTTCACCTGATATAATGGAAAGAAATTACAAGAAAGCCTCAGTTTTTGTTTTCACCTCAGTCCTGCCATTCTGCTACCTCTGCTATTGAATGAAGCTGTAAATTTATTACTTCACTCTCTGGGCTGTGGGATGGCTGCAGGTGCTCTCTGCTCACCTGGTGGGTGCTGCCTGCCCTGGGAGGAGGGAGAAGCCTGCTTTCTCACACGCTGAGCCAGCTGCTGGAGGTGTGGGGGTAGGAGGGTCCCAAAGCCCTGCATTTCTGCACTGGGGGCTTGCTGTGCACTCAGTGTAAAATGTTCAACCTGAGTTTTTTGTCCAAGAATGCTGTTGGCTTGCTGATTAATGCATTAACTGGTTAAAATAAGATAAGTTGTTGACTTGATTTCCCCTCTATTGTGTGCCTCATTAGACTGCACTAATCTGTGTTATGACTTCTGAGATTTTCTCATCTGTTGATGTAAATATAGTCAATGAAAGCAAATCCTTATGGAAATTTAATTTGCTGAGTCATCAGATCTCTCATCTTGCTTGATTATAGCCTTGTTGTCAGAGCCAGGCTTAATGTGCTTTAAATCCTGCCTTGTTACTGGCTTGTTTAGTATGGAGCTGAGGGCATCTTTGCAATGTTACAGAGATAGGAATTAACTTTCTAATTCTCAGAGAAAGAACTGTTCCTGGCTGATGCAAGGGTAGCTTACTGGACAAATTTCAATAAAATTAGGGGGGTTGATTCTTTTGTGGCTTTTTTGTTTGTTTGTTTGTTTGTTTTTTATACAGGAGAGATATATTTTCAGCATGGGATCAGTTGGAAAGGCATTGCAAATGCGAGCTTCTGAGTCAGCAAAGAGCTGTCCAGGTTAGGAATTGGAATGAATAGTATAAATTGTTTTGACAAAAACAAATTAATCTATAAATGTACCTGTTTAGGCTAATAAATTTTTTCATAAGTATTTGTGCCATGTCCTGGTTTGACTCTAGCAAAAAATTTTGCTGTTGAAGAAAAAATTGAGGAGAATTTGAACAATTTAGGTGAAATAAGGGCAGGAAAGGAGAATTTTATGGTGTCTTGAAGTAGTAATTCCAATGAATTGTTACTTGTAGCCGAAATAAATGGTGCAGTTCTACAAATGGGGAGGCAAATTTTATGGGATAACATGCCAGGTATCATTGAAAGTTTTGTCTGAACTTTCATCTGTGTTGCTAATGTGAATAAGTTTGAGAAGAGCTGTCTTCAGGAGATTTCACTCTCCTGTACAGCGGCCCGTGCAAGATGATACTTGGGCTTAGACATTTGCATCTTCATAACTAATTATTGACTTCCTCAGTGTGGGCTCTGGTGGACAACAAATCCAATTATCTCTGCTCATCCCCAGGCCAGTACTGGAGGGCTGTGTGCAAAGTAGAAAATGGTTCTTGTTAGTATTTGCTAAAACCTGCACCAATGTAACGAGGTTATTTGAACATATTACTGTTACAGTTACTCTGTATAAAACATCAATGTATAGGAAGGGTTTCTTTGCCAGGAATATCTGATTTAAAAACTGAAGAAAAGTATCCAAGCCCATCTCTAGATTTATCCGGTAGTAATATTGCTGGCTCAGCATGCTCATCCAGAGCAAAGTAAATAAAGTATTTTTCCTGGGAAGATCAGAGCCTCTGTGCATAGGTGTGTGTGTAGTGCTTGTCTGGTCTCACCTCCCAGGACATCCCAGGTTGTTTCACCTGCCCTCCTGCCATGGTGCCTGGTGGGCTGGCTCAGTACAGGCTTCAGAGCCTCCTTCAGAAGGGGAAATGCTGAAGTGCAAGGTTTACTAAAGGACAGGCAAACAAAGCAAGTGTGGAGAGGGGGCCCTGATGGATGGTGCTGCTGGATGGAGAGGAGTGATGCATTTCTTCTGGCTGACACAGCAGGGACAGCTGGGATGGAAGTCAGGAGCACTGAAACTAGTGAGGGGACTTTTTTTTGTTTGTTTGGGATCGTCTGTATTCCCATCATAGTGGCAGAAAGAAGATCCTGAAATCTTTACCATTAAGAGATTCTTCCAGGGGAAAAAAAAGTACAGTTCTTACATAATCGTAATGATATTTAGTTGAGTGGAATAATAACTTTTTAAAAAGTTCTGAACACATTTCTAGTCCTAAGCCAGGACTAATTTAAGGTGTTTGTTTATTTGTTTGTTTTTTAAACAACAATTTTTTAATTTGTTGAACAGCCAAAAGCCATTTTGGAGATAACCCAAGGAAATAAACCTTGCAATAGGTAAGTCAGATGTTATAAAACATCAGCATTCTAGTGACTGCAAAAATATCATTGCTATTGAATTATTTCACAGGGTTATAAAGGAGGTATTTTTAAAAAAATATTCTGAACTTATATTCTCTTACTGCTTACAATTTGAATTTTAAATTTAAATTATTTTAATACACAGTTGTAGGGATAATGACTATTCTTGTCCTCATTAAGGTTATTTGGAAAAGTGAGAGTGGATAATAAGTTTGAGTAGGTATCTAGACAGCAGGGTCAGTAATAAGAGCACAACTGCTGTCTGGTAATGACTGGAAGCTAGGTTACAGAAAGAGAAATTAAACACAGAAACAATGGCTTCTAATTACACAGCTAAAAAAAGCCCTGGCTGCTTGTTTACAATACACAGCTGAAAGTGTATTGCAGTGAGGGCAGGAGGAGAGATAACCAGCCCTCTGATAATTGGGAACTGGGAATGGGTAATAAAGAAGTACCACTCATATTGATAGTTTTCCTCTAGTGTTGCCTGGCTTCACATGCTCTGTAAAATTTTCCACTGACCCCAGGAATTCTGCCCAAGTAAGGAGTGTTCTTGTCTGCCAAGGACACTAGGAGGTGGAGAAAAAGTGATTTCTCCTGAGTCTTCAAAGAGAATATTGATGTAACCTGATGGTAAATATGGAAAATGTGAGTTAGTGATCTTTGAGAGCTTGATCCTGCTGGCCAAAACTGTCTGGTGTTGTCCTCTCATGACTATGCTGGTGTGTGATTTGCCTGCCTTAAGGTGAGGCTTAATAAAGCTCTTTTAGTTTTAATATTGCTGCACCTGCAAGTCAAGTCTAAAAGTCTTGACACCATTTTCCTGAGTTCTGAGAGGGGAAAAATAAGCCTTTTACTTTTTAGCATTACATTTTTAAGGATTAGGGAGTAGACTGTATCATTAATATTCGGAAAAGGTACTCACTTGTGTCAAGTTGTCAATTACAAGCATATCAGCCAAAATCAGCAGCAGGGAAAACCTTGATAAAACTAATAGAAAGTGGTTTATCAAAGACAGGTGCAATTTCATTGGAAAAACATTTTGGTTGACTGGTGATTTTGATTAAAAAGATAGTGTGATTGCTGGTGGACCTTGTCTAGGACAGAGCAATCATACTTATTTATCTTGCCTTAGAAAAAGATGCTGATAATCTCATTGAAGGGAAGAGTAACATTAAAAGCATGAGCAGGAGAATACAAAAGGAGAGGAATGAGGATTTCCATGGAGGGGAGGTTGAAAGTGGTGGAAACTGCAGTTCTATAGGAGTTTTCACACGCTGTCTTGTTCTAATATATAGCTAAAGTACAGATTTAAAGTGAGTGTGATTGCAGAGCAATCTGAACTTAGCATTGTGAAATATTCAGGAAGATGTTTGCATCCTTTGTGCAGGAATGCAGCTGTGCTGAGGCAAATACATTCTTCATCACATGATTTTGTTTTGCATGGCCCTTGGTTAAAGTTAGGATACTTTCTAGTAGTATTCCTTTACTGATTTGCAAATCTTATTAGAGCAAGGGGATGATTGTTAGCAGCAGGAAAGAATGAAAAGATTGGCCTTTGTGCCGAGAGACAGCGTCTTGTCTGCACTCAACTCGTTTGTGACAGAAAAAGTCAGACAGGTAAAACCTCCAGTGAAGCGCTTACATCTCATTTCACAAATCAATTCCCAGATATCCCCGGAGGATTTGCACTCCTATCCTGCACAGACACCCCAACGGGAGGGAACAAATGCACTAGACTTAATTCCACCGTCTGCAGTCTCTGCTTATAGACTCATACCATGGTGTGGGTCTCATGTAGACCACTACAAGATGCTTGTTCCCCACATTTATCTATTTTTCAGGTTCTCAGCAGTTATAGAACAGGTGGCTTGTGGATTAGTGAGTCTGTTACCAGCCCTTTGATGGATCACATGGCTGGTGTTATTGTTTGCACAACACGTTTGGTGATGTTACTTGCAAGAGTTAACCAATGTAAACTGGGCCTGGAACAAAGGGAACTGTAGGAAATGACAATAGGCAGGATTTGTCTCACTGTCTCTGCTATCTGCTAATTGGTTCATAATAAGTGCTATTAGAAGATAGTAATTTGGACCAAAAAGAACTTGTTTTTCAAGTGAGTGAAAATAGCTGCCTCTGTTTTGAAAATGACTTCTGGTGTTTCCCATGTTCCCACGTTATCCACCCCACTGGCAACCATTCTGTTATTGCACTTTGTTATTACATCTTAGTCCAACTTGAATGTCTGGTATCTCAGCTGAAACCAGCAAATACTTCTCAGCCAGCAATGCAATAAGAGAGCCAAGGGTCCTGATCTGGAAAATCTTGTTTCCAAATGTGTGCACTACTTTTGCAAGGCATGCAGCTCTCATTCCTCTTTAGAGTTTTCCATACTATAATTGAAAACTCAGCACTCCTGATTTGTTCAGTCTTCTGTCTTCTCTTTCCTCCCTTTCCCCAGCACAGTCCTGGTTTTCCTCCCAAACAAAATTAAAAATATCTTCTGAGTGCTCGGCAGTTGGATTTTTCTGTTCCAATATTTTTTCCTTCTTTTGTTTGAAAGCGTGGTGCGTTTGTTTCTAGCTACCGTGATTAGAGTGGGAAAGTCTCAAACAGTCTTGGATGGATTCTTGCAAATCTTGTGGTGTGCAGATGATGAACTGAGGCAGAGAGGCAAGTGACAATTCTCAATTTTCATAGTAATCCTTTCAAAAATTTTCTTGAATGATTTTTGGCTTTGAAGTGAATTCAGAAGTACCTGTCCATTTTTTTAACTGAAGTCTTGGTTTTGAGAGCAAGTTTATGTTCTAGACTGTTTCACAACATGGCTTTTGTTGATCACTGTCCCAAAAGACCACGGGAATGAGGCTGGGATAGGGATGAATGGCAGGCAGAATGGGAATGGTCCCCACCCTTGCTTTCCATGTTTGTTTTTTTTTCTACTCTTCTATTCCTTTCCTCCCCTGTCCCTGGGGTGTAGCAGCCTCTATTTGTGACTTCAGTTAAGGTCAGGAACTTCATGTGGCATGTAGCTGGTCTCAGCTTCCTCCTTTTGACTCTTGTGATTTAGCTCCTGTGTTTTATGGGACATGATAGGACTGAGAGGATGACTTTTCTCCTGGACTGAAAGGATCAGAAAGCAAATGTCACACCAAATGGGTGTTGCCAGAGCAACACCCATTTGGTGTTTACCACTGTTTCAAGACCTTGATGAGTTATGGCATTGTTGTCCATGGGGACAGATGTTAAAGGATTTCAGAATCTGGCATGCAGACTGTGTAATGTATCATCTGCACTTTTGAAAGAGCAAGTGGCAGACAGTGATGCATGGGGTATCAGAACCTAACTGAAATAGCTGTATTAGACTTCCAGGGTCTAGCAGAATAGGATTGCAGTGTTGGTACAAGTACTGTTACACTAGAACGAGGCATTTTCTGCCTTCCAAATAACAGGAAAAAGAAATGTATACAGACATGTTTCAGGAGGGGCAAGCAGCTGAGCCTCTCTTATTTTTGGGTGTATAACCTCAGCTGCAGGTAAATGGGGTTCACACTGTCAGGGATATCTGGTTTGGCAGTGCACAGCTCCAGCTTGGCTCTGGCAGGAGTTGCTGGCTGTGGTTCTGGCAGGCTGGAGCTGAGGGAGCCAGGGAGATGTGAGTGATTCAGCTTTGTGGCTGGTGTCAGCTCTGCTGGGTGCAGGCTGGCTGCGTGCCCAGCTGCTGCTGCCTGGAGGGTCCGTGTGGGTGGGATGCTCTGCCAGCAGGGCCCTGCTGAGGGGAGCCCTGGGACTGTACCCCACTGGGAGGCAGAGCTCTGGGGTACCTGCTGCGGGACATGTGCTGCCCAGTGCTGCAGGCTGGCATTGCTCTGCATGAGGCCAAGTGGCTTCAGGGACCATTGCTGCGGGCCCTGGGGAACCCTTGGCAGTGCAGATGTGTACAGCTTGTCATGTAACAGGCAATATGTATTCTGGGGAACTTTCCTTCAGCTCTGGAAAGGAAAGCCTGGGAAAGGATGTTACCTTAGAAATATGCCTAAAGAACGAACTCCAGAGAAAGTTTTGCAGGATAGATGTTGGCACAAGTAATGGGCATGAATTAGCAATGAATAAATTTGGATTGGAAGTCAAGTTCCTAACTGTCATAAGAATTAAACTTTTGGACAATATACTTACAGCAGAAGCAAGAGAGGAGTTCAAGAGTAATTCTTTTAAGAAATTACCTGAATTGGGCCTGGTAGCAAGTGCTTTGAGTCTGTATCAGGAAGCACTTTAGTCCTGTGTGCTGAATTTGCAAACTATTCAGCATAGTTTTTGTGAGCTCAGACTGGATGAATGCAATGCTAGAGAGAGAAGGAATCAACAGGTAATCATGAACCAACTATTTTTGTTGTTAGTGTAATGATGTTTTTTGATAACGTAGTGAATATAGAAGTTTTCTCATGACTAAACAGTAGAATCAAGCAGGTGAGGTTACTGCAGATTAGTACCTAATTCTTCTCACATGTGTCACTCCTGGGTTTAATCATTTGATGCAGTCTCTGCCTTGCAGATTTTATTTTTCTCACTTGTATCCTTGTCAAATCAGGAGTTTATTGTTCTCCACAAATTTCTTGCTGATATTTACTGAATGCTTAGTGGATACCAGAGATCAAGCTACCTACTTTATGTTGACATTCAGAAACTTAAGTGTCCTTTAATTTTTGGTAATTTTTAATAACTTGTGAAAATTATTACATATGAAACTGCTAAAGTGACAGGGAAAACACAGGAACTGCAGCCTTTTTCAACAGAATGCTGAATAAAACATATAACAGGCCTATCAGAATCTGACTTGTCACCACAAGAGACAACATTATGATGCAAGACTGATGCTTTTCAAGATTTAAGATCTATGATTTTGTGAAATGTAAATGCTGAGGTTATTGTTGAATGGAAGCCATTAATAGTTATTAAAAGTTTATCCCATCTTGCTGTGTAGTACTCTAGAACTCTACAGAGGAAATTATTTGCCTGCATAAAACACCCTTCTCTCTCTGTCTCCTTAATTTTGGAAGAGGAATGTTCAATTTTCTCTTTTCCACTGACTGGTCATATACCGATTATTTATTATTTATTGTTGTAGTAAAATCTTGAGGATTAGCAGTGGCATTAAAATGAAAAGAAAAAATTAAAATTAATTTACTTAGATGTAAAGTCTTTATGTAGAATTAGATTAGAATTGATTTGATTTGGTGTCTGTGCTCTCATTCAAAGAGCTAGGAGTCTGCATACTGGCTGAGCTCTGGTTTTGTTGCTTTTTTCTCTTTGGTGTTGCAGCAGGATTTTGTCCATGATACTCTAAAGAGTGATTTATTCAATTTCTAAACACTGTTCTCATTAAAACGGGATTCTCTGTTAATTGATACACATTACACCAAAAATTGAGGGTGTCTGAAATAACTGTTTAGAAGCAGTTATTAAATTATGTTTAACTGCCTGGGGAAGAAAAATGAGTGGCCCTTCTAAGGTTTGTATGTGAGAAAATTACTATGAGTTTCTGAAAAAGATATTTAAATAAGCTTCTTGTGAGTCACTCTATGAACCTTAAGTCCTCAGGCATGATAAGATTTGAATAGAAACCATTCCTGGTCCTCTAAAGCATCTCTAAATGTATAGTTAGTGTGAAATTGCTACATTTGCTAAAATAGTTGGAATAAATTATTGCTCAAAGTGTGGATTGCATAGGCCTACCTATATATAAACTTGCTGTATTTAATTTGGTTGAAACTTCTTTGTTCAACAGTCTCATTTCAGTTTAGTATCAGCATATTCAGCATGACTTTTAAAATCAAATTGCATCTGAGTTAAACTCAACTCTGACTGTCCTTACTGAAATAATTAGCTTGGTTTTAAAATAATTACACTTTCTTTAGAATAATGTGGCTCATTTTGTGGACAAGGCATCAGCCTGAATAATAGCCATATTTAGGCTCAGAGATGGTTAGTGGTAAAGAGTACATGCAAAATACTACTCTGTGCCACAGAAACCAGATTTTCATCAATAACTACCAAAATGGTTCTCAAGAGGGCACTTGGATTTTCTTTCCAGTCAGTGGATGCCATCAGCATCCAATTGAAAAGTCAGGTTTTAAAATCTGGTGTTTAGAGGACCCAAAGGAAGGCATAAACATAGACTGAGGAGGATTCCACTGGTTTGGCTGGATACTGCAGCAGTTGCTTTGTGCTGGGATTTGTGGGATTCCTGTATTTCAAGTACTGAGGCACAGAAGTGTTATGAATAATTGTGGCAGGACAGGATTCTGGCAGAATTATGTATTTTCTGTCTCCTTAGAGCCATAGACACAAGCAATCTGTCTTTTATTTCATCGCAGTTTTGTGAGCTGCTGTGATTTGCTTTTGGTATTTGCATGTCAGCTGCTGCCTGTTGCATTCTGATATGGAGAAGAAACTGTGATTCAGCTTACCAAAAGTGTAATTTCAGAGAGTAGCTGCTTATGGCTGTCCTTACCCACATCCAGATTCAACAAGCACATTTGAGGTAGCAGAGCTGAATATCAGCAAAATTTCAAAGTTCCAGACTTCAGTGTGGATTTTCCTTCACTTGGGAGATTGTTGAATTGAGTTCCAGCTCTGCCTTAGAGTAGTGTAGATTTTAGGATCATTATTCCTGTAAATGTTGAGCTTAACTAATATTCTATAAAGTCCATATTCACCAGTGAATAAGAGACAATGAACATCCTTTGCTGCTATATGACTTTGTGCTCATTAGTTTGTTCTTTTGTACTAACTGTGGTGTAGTTTGTGCATCCATGCCACGTTCCTTGCAGAGGCTGCTCAGCAAAGCTCTCTGTGCTCAAGCATATTGCAGGAAGCCTCTCCCTCTCCTTACTTGCATTTCTAAAAAACTGCAGATGAGTGTCCATATTGACCTTTCCTCTGATGCTATGATTTCCTTTTCCCTTCTTGATTTCATCTCCTTGTAGTAACTACTCATTCCAGGCATGCCCTCACTCTGTTCAATCTGGCCACATGTGCTCCTTTCAGCATTGTACTGATTTCACTTATTGGCTGAATTACTACAAGAATCCTATTCTCCCCTCTCTTTTTAATGTAAATCATACGGTATTTGAGTATGTGGGATTGTCATAATGTGAGTATTGCTTAGGTAAGGAGCATCTCTCAGATATTCTTGGATTTGTAATTATGTCAGCTATACTTTCAATATCTTTGTGCCATGTGTATCTATATATATATATATATATTTGTATGTGTGTTTGAAATCAGCTTTTTTTCCTGAGTTAAAATATGTTTATAGCTGTGAAAGCTCCAGAGTATCCATTGAAGCAGCCTTGCTGTTATGAGGCAAGGTTTAAAGCCTGGTGTCTTCACTCTTCCCAGGGCCATTTGAACACACACCCGAGCTCTAGTGGAGTCCTGATGATTTCGCTGAGACCTCATGTGTGCTCAGAGGACAGTTCCAGTTTAAAATCAGCCATGAAATTCCATGTAGCATTGCCTTTTATTTCCAGGTGCTTTGCATATTTTCCAGTTTTGTGACTCTTTCATAATTTACAATATTTTTTTGTTTTTACTTGAAAAGTTGTTTGTAGTGATGGGGGAGAGTATCTCAGAAAATAACTGAATATGTCATGGAAAAGATAAAACAAGCTTTATAAAAATACTTGTGATTGCAAGAAACTTCCAAGTGAAAATGTGGAGAATTTTTTTTTCTTTTCAATCTTTGAGATGCTTATTGAGTTACAGCAACGCTGGAGTAAAAAATAACTTAATTATGAGTTAGATGTTCAGGTCTCATTATAATTCAGATTTAATGACTGGCTTTGCCAGTCCTATAGAACATGTTCATTAAAATCTTTATCTAGTTTATGGTACAACAAGTTTTGCTTAGTACACAGCTGGATCCTGTGTGCCTGTAAAGTCAAAGCATGGTGCCCTAAACAAAAGACTTCCAGCAACTGGCTGGTGTGTAATTGGCTTAAATTACAAACTCAGTTAGGAGAATACAATAGCTGTAACTGAACCATTTTCCATTTTTTAATCTGCCTCCTTAATTTTACTTAAAAATAAATTAAATCAGGTATATCTACACAGAACATGAGATCAGCTCATTATATTCTCTCTGAACGCTGGTCTTAAATTTGCAATCCCATCCTTGGCATGACTTATTATATACTTAATGCTGTAGGGCACTGCATAATTACAACAACAGGCTATTTGGCTTTTCTAAGAAGCACTTTTTTCATCCTTAATTCTGGAGGAAAACAGTGTCATCTGGGTGCTTACATTTGGTGTGTTTGGCTAAGAGTCATGAGGGGATTGGTGAGGTAAATGGAATGGACAAAATTTGAAAATACAACAACAACAACAAAGAAATAGAGCATTGGGAGGCTTTGAACAAAACTGTGGTGGTGTGAGTAGTGGACAGACTGAATTAAGGACAGCACCATTTGTCTCTCAGGCAAACTGGCCTTACTGTGATGAAAGTTTCTGTTAAATGTGTGACATTGTCGTGTGAACACTGGCTGTTGTGTTTCTCTCTCTCAGGTCCTCCTTGTTTTAGGAGCTGTCTATTGTGAGGAGGAAAAAGGAGAAGGACCATTCTGGGGGAGGCCCTCAAAGCCAGTGCTGAGACAGATGGAGCAGACCAAGGTGCTCTGCACTTCACCTGGCTTCACCCAGGAGCTGTGGACAGTATGGGCACAGGTAATGTCTCATCTCTGGTGTAACTGCAGCAGCTGCACTGAGGTTGTGCATCTCTTTCCTCAAGTGACAATGCAGAGATCCTCAAAGATGTGTGCAAAAGAAATCCAAATTTGCAATTCCACCAGAATACCGGATATTTCACTGATGGTCAAGAATGAAAGTATGCATTTAGTTTCCATATAAGTTTGTGTCTGTTTTCTAACACATGGCTAATTCCTGATGACCTTATCTACTTGGAATCCAACAAATTGCAATTTTTTGGCTGCTGCCTGATCACCCATTTTGGAATTCCTCCTGTGACAAGGGACTTGGCTGGGAATATTTGTTGGCTGCAATGGAGAAATCGACTTTGAGCTGTTCACTTGGTAAATTACAGGCTGTGTTCCTAATTATAAACACACACTTGTGGAAGCATCATCATATAATTCCCTGAGGTATATCTGGATTGCTGTATCCAGATTTTGAAAGCTAGAGGGTAAAATACTGGGTTTTCTTCAACATTAAATTAGGAAGTGAAAGCCAGGGGCCTGAGGTCACATGGATCAATTCATGCTGTGCTAGCAAAATAATGAAAGCCTGCTTTGAAGAAACATGGGAAAATCTGCCTTCCCTATAAATACCAACCTGAGCATCAGAGCAGCTGTTTAATTCTTGAATCTTTACTCCTTGTCACAGGGCAAGAGCCCCTGGAGGATGTCAGCCCTGCAGTACACTGTAATCACAGAAGACAGCTACTACCCTGCAATAACCAGGCGAAGGCTCCAGTGCCAGGAAGCAGCTATGGCAGCACAGAGGGAAGGCTGAGGTGTGCCAGAATATCATTTCTGTAATGGGTCACTCCTGCTTAACTAAGAGCTGAAAGCAGAAAATGCCATTTTATACCAGGTAGTTTTGGTGAAACATCTCTCACTTTTCTACCACAGGGCAGTGTGTAAGCTGCCCTCAGCAGCAGCACTGCAGGCATGGCACTGTAACCTGTGTTTATTTTCCTCTTCAAGCTGAATCCTCTTAGAGCAGCAGTAAAGGAGCCACTCTGCTCTGCAGCCTGTTCTCAAGGGGACACACCACGAGACCAGTGAATCCTCTCACATGAGCTAATGATTTGCTTCTCATTCTTTACTTCCGACATAATTTTATCCAGTGAGACAAGGAGGCTGATTCTATTTTTTACCCCCAACAAATATTTTTGTTTTTTCCAACAAATCTTTTTTCCCCCTGGCTTTGCTCAGCAGAGTGCTGTTGCCTCTCTGATTTAATCTTAAATCCTTCAGCTGACACTGACTGTGTGAGGACAGCTATCAGAGCAATGTTACAGGTCTCATAACCCAGTTTTGCATGGTTATCTGTCCTCCTAAAAGACTACCAATAGTCAGATTGCAGCTTCCCAGCTAGGGGTTAGTAATAACCTTCTGGTGATCCTGGAATATTGGGTCATTGGCATCTACATTGATTTCCGTACTCAGAGCTGTTTGCAGCACCCAGCTGGTGATGTGTCCTGCTGGGATAACAGCACATATCCAGTCTCTTGCCTTTAAGATTTGTGGCTTGTTCCTCCCATCACATTAGCAAAGACATTGTGGAGAAAAAATGGATTGCTAGAAACTTGGGATTGCTGGAAGCATTAAGCATTTTGTGTAAAGGCAACAAAATCAGGTATTTCCTCTTGAGAGGAAATGCCATTGCATAGCAGGAAAAAAATCTAGGTGACTAAAATATTAATGGAATGTTGCTCCTAATAATGTTGAAATTGTTGAAATCTGCATATTAATAAGGACAGTATTTCCTTTAATCTTATCTGCAAAGTCAGAGTCTACTGGCTTTCCTGGGATGTTCTAAACAGATTCCCCAGGTTTGCTTTTGGAGCACTGCCACTTTGGTTATTAAATCCCGTTTTGCTCTGTGACTTGTCAGAGTGTCTTTTTTTCATTTGTGGTTACATCTGATGAGCTAGCAGATGTTTGCCATACTGTTCCTTAGCTGCAAAATTCTACTGAAATGTTTGGGTATCTATCCAGAACTTTCCTTTTCAGTACCTTAGAAAGAATTACCACAAAGCAAATTGGCCATCACGTTTGTTTATTACACATGCATGCGCAGGTGTATAAAATCAATATATCTAGTTTTCATGTTTCTGGTATAAAATCAATATGTCTATTTGCCATGCTTCTGATACAGGGCAGAACTATCTCAGTAAAAAATGCTTTTTGCAGTCTTGAAACAGACTTTTATTACTATGACTTTTCCCTTTGCTCAGTGATACATTTAAAAGGGGTTTTCATGCCATTGAGTCATATTACATACAAAGGAAGGGAAATGACAACATTATTAATCTTTTTCCTTGCTTCCTCAGAAAAAAACTTTTTTTTTTCTGTCTGGATTTCACACATTCAAAAAGAAACTAACGCCTGTCATTCATCAATCTGTTTTCTGGCAAAACTTGCTGTGATGTCTTAATGCAACACAGCTCAATTACATACAAGTTCTGAAGTTCAGTAACTGTTATCATGCCCTGAATAGAATTTCATGTACAGTAATTTCACACTCATAAGCCACACCTGGTTATTAGCCACACTTCCGGATTGTTGGAAAGTCCACAGAATTTGTCCACAAATCCAGCTGGTGGGTGGCAGACTTCGAGTGTGCGGCGAGGGGGCGAGCCAGCAGCTTTGCGTGGCACGGGGAGCTGCGGCAGCCAGCACCGAGTGCCGGGGTCTGCGGCACAGGGAGGGCCCCTGGGGCTATGTTTAGAGGCTTCGCCGATCGGTGAAAACTGTTTGCAGATTGTGAAAGTGCCGACCCGCCCCCCGCCTGCCTGGCCATGGCTCCATGGCAGCTCCCTGCCCGCCCAGCTCGCACTTCTGGGTTGGTATTTTGCCGGAATCTGTCCATATATAAGCCGCACTGGGTGAAAAGCTGCACTTCTGGGGTTGGCTGAAAATTTCAGTCAAAAAGGTGCGGCTTATAAGCGTGAAATTACTGTACTTTGGTAAACACCTTACAAGTGCTGAGGTAATTTATTATGAATACCTAATTTTTAAAATGAAGCTATTTTGAAATAATTTATATCTGTATCTTCTCATGTTACAATGGAAAAAGTAGGCCAAGGAGCAAGTTTTGTCATGCTTCACATATTACCAGCTCTGACTTTATGGCTGTGTGTTCAAGTGTTATGCCCAAAGCAGTTATGGCTTTAAGTGTTTACCTTGTACATGTCCAGATGCTAGGGAAGTAAAAGCTTTGTATAAATTGGTGTGATGTGATTGAATCTCCTTTCTGCTTTTTAAAGTGCTAATTGAGTTTGCAATGGTTCTTGCTCCTGCTAGAGTAAATAATTACAGCAAGCGAAATTCCTGTGAAAACTATTAGCAGACTCTTCTGGAGAACACCTACTTAGGTAGCAGTTACCTGTTTTCTGTGCTTTTGTGTAATTCCTTCACCTAAGCAGTGAATCATTTCACATAATCATTGAATGGTTTGGGTTAAGAAAGGACTACAAATATCCTGTTCCAACTCTCTGCCATGGGCAGGGACACCTTTCACCAGACCAGGGTGCTCAGAGCCCCATCCAGCCTGGCCTTGAACAACTCTAGGGATGGGGCAGCCTGTGCCAGTGCCCAGCTGCCCTCTTGCCAAAGAATTTCTTACCAATATCTAAACCTACCTTCTTGCAGTTTGAAGTCATTATGCCTCATCCTATCCATGGAGTCCCTCTCCAGCTCCCTCAGAGCCCCTTTAGGCACTGGAAGGGGCCCTAAACCCTCCCTGGAGCTTCCCTTCTGCTGGCTGAACAACCTGTCAGCCTGTCTTCATAGGAGACTTTTTAAACTGCAGATCTATTGTAAATCCAAGCTTTTGGGATAAAATAACAGCACTATTATTATTACTATCAGAAAAGACGATTTCTATTTAGTTTGTTTTCCTTTCATCTCACAGTACTTACAGTGTAATTACAAAAATCAGCAGAGAGAATTTCACCATACTCCAAGGCATCCACTTGCTGGGGTTGTATTAAGAGAGGAGAACCCGCAGAGGGCACTGTATTGTCTCAGATGAGACAGATCCTCCAGAATCGAGGAGGATGTAGGATTTTTTAGGTTTCTGCGTTTTCGTAAAATTGCAGTCAGAAGACTTTTTTTCCTGTATATAATGACAAGCAGAGTTACAGGTTGGTCATAAGATTTACAATCTCTGTTTCTTATATCTTTGAGATGAAAAGGTATAATCCAGAACTATCATGCCATGTTTTCAATGCAATCCTTATGCTCACCTTCCTTCCCTCACTCTTGCTTGTCTGAACATTTCAGCTGTGCAAGCACTCGGGAAATGAATGTCTTAACTTAATAAGGTAAATTCTAAACCTGCCCTGTGTCAGAACAGGCAATCTGAAAAGCACTAGTACAAAAAGTGCAAAATGCACTGCCATGCATCTAAAGTGGGGCTCAGATTTCAGGTCTGAGCTCTCCTCTCTTATCAGGAGGAGAGTACAATATAGCTCTTCTGCAGAAAGGGATTCACAAATGGAAAATTCTGTTTGTGGTCTTCCAGAGATTAAAATTTGCTCAACTCTGTTTATACAAACCATTTTTCATGGTTATAGAAAAGTGATAAAAAACTTGTGTTCCACAGTGTACTGGCTGTGGATTTAAATTAAGCTTTAGGGATTTTAAAATTCAGTCCACAAGTTACTGTGTATTTCTTCAAGTCTTCTTGACATCTTTGTTTAGACTAAGGGTTTCCCTGAGCTAGCTAGTGCCCGAGAATTGCTACAGTCTCTCTTATTTCTTTTTCTGCAGATGATTATAATACAACTTGCTTTCTAGTTCTATTTCCACTAATGTCTAGATTTGTGTCTGAAGTACACAAAGTCATTTACTTATTATTGCATGCTCGATCTAGTTGTGGTTCCTTCTCAAGATCTGTCCTTGTTACAAAGTGATGCTTCAGAGAGAGCAGGGAGCAACGACAAACACTTCCACAGGTTGTGAAGCACTCAGCTAACAAATACAGAGAGTAATGTGCCTTGATTTTTATCTTGGGTCTTCTAGTTCTTTTGTATTTTGAACAAACTGTCTTCTAGTTCTTTAACTGGGGGGACATTGTGTGATAATGACAAATGTTTCAGAGGCTCCGTGTCTGGTCACCTCGTACTTCCACTGCAGTGTTGCAGTTTTTTCTTCTTGTAAAATTGGGCAGAGGTAATACCCAAGGGGAAAAAAAAAAATAAAAAATAGCAGAATGAGAAAAGCTAAGAAGTTGGTTGATCAGATCTTGCTTTAGAAGGGGTTATGAGTGATCTTCACCCTTCAGGCTTGTGGCCAGACTTTCATCCTTTGCTTCTTAGCCCCAAGCTGATAACCCCTCCTGGTGTGCAGGAGAAAAGCTGATAATTGCCGTGTGATCAGAGCTTCCTGCAACTCAGCATTTAAAAAACGCTATTGTCCTTTATGCATTTCTGTCAAGGGGACTCAGGACAGGTGGACAGACTCCTGTTCTCTTCCAGGAGAATTATTCAGCTGTCAAGGAAATTTATTTGGCAGAGAATAGTTCCTGTTCAAGTCTTCTAAGGTTCATTGGCCTGGCATTTCCTGATGAAGGGGTTTGCTTTCTGGCTGGACTTGCAAGCTGACACCTGGAAATTGTTTCAGAAAACATGTTAATCATTGTATGGCAGAGAGATGGCAGGTACCTGTATCTGAATGCTTTTACTGAACAAAAAGGAAACTCAGCACCAAGTCTGTAGTTTGGTTCTCTGATTTCATGCCCACTGGGATCTGTATTAGGACTTTATGGTTTCCTTAGTATCACATGGATAGAATGAAATTTTTTTTTGCCTGTGATGTAAAATGTTAACTGTCTCTTTATCTTGATTTGTAGAATTAAGTTGGAGCAGGGTGAGCTGTAAAATCATGGAAAAGGCAAAAATTCCTGACATTACCAAAACTCCATTTGACACTTTAGAAGTAACAGGTATGACAGCAAAGAAAATGCAAAAAAATCCTGTCTTTGTTCCTGCTGTGGAACTTGTCTCCTTGATTCCTGCCTTGTGTCTGGGTTCCTGCTAGTCATCATGAAAGGGAGAGGTGTCAGCAGCTCTGCAGAATGGGGACTGACACCTGCAGAGCTTTGCATTTCCTCTGCAAAAGAACACATTTAATTCACATCCTGTAGAAGGCAAAGCAATACTAAAGCACTTGGAGAAGGTGAGTTTGTTCGGATCACTCAGAAAATGACCCAGAGATTTCAGTACCTCTTTCTTGAAAACCCCTACTGACTGAAAGTAATTATTCTGTGAGAACTTACTGGCAGTGATGTTTTTGCCTCATGCAAAGTGTGGAGAATACATCATATTGGGGTGAGTGGGGAGTGGGAAAAAATATCTGTCCGTAGATGTGGTTTGCTCTGCTGGCTGACAAAGGCAGCATAGACATTAAAGATTAAATTAACTGGACACTGTACTGGTCATGGATCTCTCGAGTAAAGATTCAAGCATGCTCCTGTTTTTGAACATTATTCCTCTTGAACTGGGAGTTCTGGATACCCACTGTACGTGAAGTGGAGATACATACGCAGTTTCAAGAGCATCAGTACTGGCATTTCTTCTAAAACTTCTCTTACAAAGTTTCCAATTAAACTTTTCTACACCAAATAAATAGGGATATAAATAGCCTACACCAGTGACCCAGATCTAGCAGCACTTGAGAACTCCTTTCTCTGTCTTCCCACTCCTTCTCTGAGGTGGTTCTCCAGGTAGCAGGCAGTCAACTCGTGTGGTATGGACAGCGTCTGTTTTTATCTGACTATAGAAACAGGAAAGGACAGAGCTGTTTACCATAGGTCTTTCAAAAAATAATCGCATAGAAAAATAATTTAGCTTGCTAATGAGCAGCTGTCTCTGGAATGCTCCATGGTGGCTTCTTAATAAAGTCTACAATACTTACTACAATGCAGATAGGATTACAGCAAGGAAGAGCTTGCTGCCAAAATGTAGCTGTCCAGAAAGATTGTATGAGCAGGATATAATCTCTTTGATCAGAACTAGGGCACGTCACTGTCATGAACACCTCTCAGCCATAATAAAATATGCCACAAAATCTGTAATGACCACAAAAATAATCTGGTTTGCTGATCTTGTCAGAAATACTGGAGTCAGTAAAGTCAGAATATTCTGAGCTCTTCCTGTGCTGCCTCTCTTTGGCATCTGAGATGGAAATTATGCAGCAAAATTATTTCTTCTTCAGGATTTATTTAGTTAAGCCCCTTAAAACACATCTTAAGCCCCTTAAAAACTTGTGTTGTGTTGTGTCCTGAAGACAATTATAAACCTGTATAAATGAGTTTGTCTACTGAACTGTCTGACATATTAATAACTGCAGTACTGCAAATAGTGCTCCTGTTAAGTAGGAATGGGGCTGCTGTGCATCCACTGTTATGTATATGTTTAAAGAAAAACCAGTTCTTGTCTGTTTTAGTATATTTATTTTTGTAGCTGACTACATGGCAATTTAAAGCAGATTAGAGGAAGGTGAACATATTTGTCTCTTCTGATTCATGTGGGAGACTGTCTCAGCACACAGTGATTATTATTTCACTGAAAAGGCTTTTAATATAGTAAATTCCACTTAGTGACAATCTAATGTGACTCTTTGAAATTGCAGACTGTACAGAAACCTGCTGGGAATATTGATAGTGTGGCACCAAATGAGAAGTGTATGCAGTAGTCTGTCAGCTGCTTTTCTGCTAACTGACATAAAGAAATGCAAAGCAGCCCAAATTCTTTAAGACAGGTTTCTCTGGTCTGTTGGGATCCTCCAGATGAGTCCAACTAAGGAGCATATTTTCTTCTAAGAATAGGAGAAATATTGCACATATTACAATGTTGTTTTAAATACTGTTTTACCTCCCTGGGATAGGGCTTATTTTTTCTTGTCTGAGGCTGTAATTGCAAATTAGAAATCTTTATTTTTAAATGCATTCCCTTTAAATGACTCCCTCTTAGTCTTTGCTTTTTCTGTCACTCCAAATACGTTGGTAATCATACCTGGACAGTATAGAAACAAACTGTATTTTCATACATTTCAGTTAAGGCCAATTCAACAACAAAAATATTCACAATCTATTTCATTGAAGAGTTTCAAGTTTGTATGAAGACAGTTTCAAGTTGGTGTGATTACAGCTTCATTTTCAGGCCCTCCATGGGTTCTGTGATCTGGAAATGTGCTTTATAAAAATCTGTGTGTAGCCTGTTATTGGCATGGATAGTGCTGATATGACCATCGAGACAAAACTAGGAGGAACTGTAACTCCATTTTCCATGAGAAAAATAGAACCTATTCATTTTCCATAGGTTTTAGTCACTCTTTTAATACAAGCATTTTATGAGGGACTTTTGTTCTAGTCATGTGTCTTGAAATCAAGACAATTTAATAGATTTAGTTATAAATGCAATAATTGACATTTCAATTACTCCTTTTTATTTTTTTGAGGGAAGTGCCTCAGTTTGAAGATTGAAAATCATCACAAAACATGAAACTATTTAAAGCCATTTACATTGTGACTATATTGTTTCTAGGTACCAAACTGAAGCAGAGTCTGATCAATGATGCATTAAATATCTTGGCCTATATATATAAACAAACTCCTCTAGGAGTGGTACTTACACATTAATAATGTGTTATAAATGGGGATTAAAGAAAGAAAATATTCTAGTTTAAAGTGGTTTAGTCATTTGCATGTGTCAACAAAGATATCAGAAAATGATAATTTAAGCAGTTTGGTTTTAATGGTCTTTTTTCTCTCAATTTTATTCCATTCTCCTACCTAAACCTTTAAATAATGCCTTCATTCCACTGTTACTGTAATGGTTTGAAGTACTGAGTCATGGCTGAAGTGAACCCAGACTGGTGCTGGAATTTATTTGGTCTGTGAAACATGAGGGTTTGGGCAGTGATGCAGTAATTATAGCATCTCTTCGAGTTTTTGAAAGGCTGCAGACAGACGTGTTTTATACTGCCTGGGAGGCAGGCAGGCACTTCATCAGGGGCTGCTGCTGGAGCATTGGAACTGAGGGCTGACTAATGCTTCATTTTTCTTAGGAGCTTTTCTCCAGCTTGGCACTGTATGCATGAAAGTGAGATCAGTCTGCTTGGATCAATATCCTCAGCAATGAAGAATTTTGCACTCATATGATGTTAGTAGCAGTGTGGTGGTATAATAGTAGCAGCTGTTAACCTTGTATTTACTATGCTCTTCTCTATTAATGACTGTGGCACCCCAGCAGAGTCACTAAAGAGGGGAGACAGAGACACTCAAACCAATTCAGAGAATTTTTTCTTTTGTCTTTCTATAGTTTTGATGTGTGTGAAACATTTGTTCCCCTTTTATTAAATGCTGTCGTCTTAAGCCTTGAGCTCTTTCTGTATCTCTTCCTCTTCATCCTTCTCACCTTCGTAAAAGAGAGGAAGCTTTGTGTTACAAAGGCTGCAAGTATTATATATTCCCTCAAAAGCCAAAATTTTTTGGTGAGGTTTCCTTTATTCTGTAGCTGTTCTGAGCATCAATGAAATAAAAATTTCTACTCTGAAAAAGGTGTTGTATCACAAAAAAATACTCTTGGTATGCACTCCAGGGAGCTTCTAATGCTCAGTACCAATACAAATTGCACCTATTAGTTTGCAATTTTCCCAAATTACTGAAGTTACAAATAATCTGACTTTCAACAATGTCATGGGACTTCAAAATCTGAACAGAAAACAGTTAGGAATTTAAAATTTTTTTTTTTGAAGAAGATAAAAGTAAATGTAATCAAAGTAGATGATATATTCTTCAGTTTTGGATTAATTGAATGACAGGCAAGAGAGAGCTTTCTCCTCCCAAAACACCTCAGATGTAAATTGTGAAACAATGCTCTGGAGCATTTTTCAAGCTTATGGCTGTCACCAGTAGGGGTAAAATATAGCTGGTGACAGTTATAAATTGTGCAGGCTGTATTAATGCTCTGTATTGTGCTATGATTTGTGCTATAAGGAAGGTGAAACTCAGATTTGGCAGGGGGGGTAATTTTGAATGAAAGGTTCAAGAAAGCCATAATTTAAAAAATACTATATACCTGGCATTATTATTGTCTAAACATAAAGATTCAGCACTGACAATTGTAAGTTGATATAAAACCTCATTTAGGGAAGAGTCAGTGCTTGCGACAGATCCCTGGTCAATATTTCAGTGTCATTTCTGTGTGCTCAGAGCAGCTGCTGTGATTGCAATCACACAGCCCTGGTTTTCTACCCCTGAACAACGGTCATGGAAGAAAGGTGAGTGCTCACAGCAGGTAGCAATTAGCAGGGTGGCTCTGGGCCAGCCTAACTTAAATTCAATACTTTTCTGTGACCTACTGGAGCATTGAGTTCTCCTTCAGGTAATTTTCTTTGATTTCTGACTTTCATCAATACCAGCTTACAGCACCAAGGCCAATTCCTTCACATGTACCCTGTTGGTCTGTTACCTTCTATGGAATTCTTTTTCTGACTGCAAACTATTCTCACCGATTTGTAACTGCCACACTAGAAGATATAGTTTAGGAAGGTGAGGATAAAGAAGAAAGGAGGAACAAATTTGTGAGGAACAAATAACAAATAAAAATCAACATATTTACAAAACTCTCTTTGCTTACCTCTACTAACAGGTTCACATTCAAATGATAAAAAAGATAACTTCTTGATTTTTTTTTAAGGCATGATGGTGCTCCAGGGCAGACAGAGCTTTTAAGTGGACATGCCTAGAGGTCTTCTGAGTGAGGTGCCCAGAATTTCCAAAAGGCTTTAAACCATACCCTTCTAAAATGTTTTATTAGAATTCAACTCAAAGATTTAATGCTTAAGACAAAATACCTGAAAATCCCAGTGCAAGTGGAGCCTGAGTTGGAGTTTACATGGAGTTCTTCAGTCTTTGCAGGTGAGCCTATAGACTAAAGCTTTGTATTGTCTAACTCAATCAATTTTGGCACCATCCAACTCTGCTCAGTTCCCATTAAGTCTCTGGAAGTCCTACCCTGAGCTCTTTTTTCCCTGTTTCTTTCTGTATTTCTGCTTTGCCTCCTTTCCCTGTCCCCCACATCACTGTGCTTCTCCCTGGCTCCTCTCTGCCCTTTTCTCCAGTGGGCTCCAGCAGGTGTCTACTCTGGTGATGTCTGTTAGATCTCAGTACTTTCAGTTGCTACTTCTGATATTTTTTATAAATTTGTCGCACATGTGTCTTAGTTGATATGGAAACTCAACTTACAGGACCATTGGGAAAATAGTAAGCCTTGCAAACTGATTTCACATCAGATGAAAACTGAGGGAAAATTAATGGCATAAAACTTCAAATTCCTGGTTTCAGAGAATGTTAAACTTGTATTTGCAATTAAGCCAGGAGTTACTTTCATGAAACTGCTATTGGCTAATTGATGGCTCTTTCCTGAGAGCTAAGATGACAGCATATGTGCTCCATAAATCACGAAAATTTATTTTGTATTGCATTATTGTAATAGTACTGTTCTTGATTAAATCATGTGGGCTTTGCTCTGGCTTCTAGACAGCCAAGAGAAATCTTGGTTGGATCTTGGAGAGGTTGTCAGCACCTCACTCACAGAACACAACCTGGCCTCTCTCAAGGGGTTTGCAGCTCTTACAATAGAAGAAGTCCTTTCAGCATAAATCAGTATCTCAAAGCTGTGGAAAGCCCGTAGCAAGGCAAATAAATAGTTGCACTGTTGCTATTTTCTGCAATCACTGCAGTGCTATGAACATTAGCAGCTTCAGAAATGGATGAGATAATAAGTTAATGTAGTTATCTATTTAGGTTGGGTATGAAAGCGTGCTTTAATCTCTCTAATTATCTACCTACTGGAAAGTGATCAGTCAATAAAATGGGGGGGTGTTTTTCAGAAGGAATGCGGATGTAAGATCCTCCTTTCCTGCAAAAATATTTCTTGGGAAAGTAACTGCTCATAGTTGTGTGGGTGGGGAACAAACTTAGTATTCAAAGGACGAGTTATGCAGACTGGGATAATTTCATTTGCAGGAAGATATGGATGTTCATTCTGGAGTAACTGATCTTGGAGTGGGTTTTGTTTGATTTCCTCCTGAGTTTCTGACATTTTTAGGACTTTATCCTTGTTATATGTGGCAGTTGGATTTAATGTAAGTTAATATCTCAGAAAAAGAGAAAAATTAATGCTAGCCTTGCTCTAACAAGAAATTGACCCAGACTTAGAGACCTTCCTTCCTAAAAACATTTTTCTGGAACAAAAATGCAGAGATTCCCAAAGGTTTTTCCTGACAGAATTTAACAGAAATTAAATATTATTAAGGCTTCCATATTGTAGGGAGGTATTCAATTCTTCTGCAGTTTTGATTTTTTGCAAGATATATAGGATGCCGAAATATAAGCTCTCAAAGTATCTCGTCAGTGCAGAAAAGCATCTATGGAGCATGGAGAGCTGATGAAAGCAAATATCGGTGAGATACCGAGTAACAATGGAAACAGGGAAATAGAGACTCACTGTCAATGCAGCACCTTATCTAATAGTAAATTCATGTAGAAATCTTTTCTGTTAGACATTTAAAATACTTTTCTTCAATAATCCAGCATGTCTGAAAGTGATTTAGGAGTTCTGTACACTGTCACAGCCATTCTTTGTGTCACAACCATGTTCTCTGGTTGCATTGCATCCCTATTCCCTGCTCTTTAGGATAGACAATGTGCTCTTAATTCCCTATAGCTAGTGAAAACTGACAAAGTAGACATACAGATTGTATATGCAGTAAACCTTTTATTAAGTCTTGTGGCAACAATAAAACACATTTATGGAAGTAAAAGCTGTAATTTCTTTCTCTGAATTAAAACTTCGTCTTTCCCTTCCTCTTCTCTCTTGTCTTTCTCCCTCTAATCTTACTGGAAAAACATCTCTTTTCCATGGGAGAAAAATATTTAGAAATCTCTACACAAAGCATCAGCACATCTAATTTTATCTGGTTGCTTTTGACATTAGTAATGAAGTCCTGACAGCATCTAATCAGGCCACAAAAATGTCCTCTAACATGAGGTGAGGAAATGAATGATACTTTTGAGAGGAGCCCTCCCCTTGATGCTTATATATATAACTCTGGGCTTTAGTGTGATGGCATACAAAAATATTACTGAAAGCACCTGGATGCTCAGCACGCTCTTCATTGGCTCTTCTGAAAGGATGTTTCTATCAAAATAGTAACAGAAACAGTAATAATGAGAGATGTCTGCCCCCTGTGCAGGGATGACGCCCTGGGAATCTCTGCTCAGGGTGGCACATCCTGGCTCCAGTTTTATTGCAGGAAACCAGGAAATGCTATCAAGAGCTGGGACAGATGGGATGGCAAGGAGGCAGGCAAATGGGCTGGGAGCCAGGAAGGTTGGGTCATTAGAGTTGGCTGAACTGACTTGCCCTTGAAAAGGTTTGCTGGGATGGCATTTTTTGATGGAAAAATTTTGTCTGTGTGTGTTGAGGAATAGTACTACTTTTGAAAAATAAGCACCTTCCCAACCAGGCTGGATTTGTCACCTCAGTTTCTCTGCTTCCTGGATTGGGCTGTAGGGCAAGGACAGGATCCTTCAGTGGGGTAGCACCATGGGGTCTGACATGAACTTCTCAGCAAAGGATGCCTGGTACCCTCCACTGGGGCCCTGGGAATCCACTCCAGAAGGTTCAGGTAGTCACAGCATTTCCTGACTATAGAATCTCCAACTCCACTCAGTTCCTAGCTAGACTAGACTAAAGACAGTCTAGTTGAGCTCATATTTTCCAATTTCACTCTGAAAATGCCTGAATTATGTGAGCAGATTTTAAGGAATAAAAAAATAAAAATGCTGCAATCTATCAGTACCCTGAGAGATTTCTGCAGTTTGAACACTGAAAGGTCCTTAAAAACATCCATCTCGTTTTTTGTTTTGCAGATACTCGAGAGGAATGGTATCTGTTGTTCCTCTCTGTGGCACTGACACATTAATGAAGTCACCTTTTGCCCCCCAAGGGGGAAGAAGGGAACTTATATCCTGTTTCTCAGAAAAATTGTCTTTTTATTTGTGTATTTGTATGTTTATTTTTGACAGATATAGTTATAGCAGCTGTCTTGCTTCCTTTGCTTTGCTTTTTAAGCATGGAATTTTGATTACACCCTTGTCTTCTCTGAAGTATGAAAAGCCATTTACAGTATTGTTGACATGTCAGTTATAATGTCTTTCCTTCTGTTCTTCAGAGACACTACCAAAAGGGATTGTATTTGAGGGAGATCAAGATTTTCTGATGATCACTTTTAATATAGGCAGATGAACAGAATTTTAAAATCAGCTTTTATGTTTGACCTCACGGGGAAAAAGAACAATATATATCATGATCATATACTTTCTTCTTGATTTGGTCTGTCCCTCCTTAATTTAATAAGATTGTTGTGTATTTATGTGAGGAAACATATTGAAAATATACTGGTTTCTTCAAATTTTCCAGTACAAATTACTTTCTGTGTCATGGTATACTTCACCTTAGACCATTCTGCAAGTTCTTCTAATTGAAATGTGAGTGATTAGCCAGAAAAAATACTTTTCTATTTTTTTTCAACATATTTGACAATGGTTATTAACTAATAGCAGGTAGGAAATAAGATTTGAAAACTTCCAACAAAGCAGGAAAAGGCTGGGATGTCCTAGGAGAGTCTCCGCTGCACATTTCTCAGCCATTTCTGCAGGGAAGAGCACAAAGGACTGTCCAAGCCTTTCCATGCCAAAGGGGGTGCAGATCCATATGGGCCAGCAGACACAGTGAGCACAGTGACACTGCATTGCCTCCTGTGCACAGATCACCTGTGCCACACTCCCGGCGAGCTCTGGCCAGGATCCCTTCTGGCAATATGCAAATGGTTGAGTTTGAGAGGCAACTCAGATATTTATACTTTTTAAAAACCTTTTCCCTAATACAGATTTTCTGCTCTGGTCCACCTGAGGTTTGATTTATAACTTAGTCATGTCTTAATCACTGAGCAGGAAATCTGCAGTATTTGCTTTAACACATTGTGTGACTGCTACAGACCCTGAACTAACAGAAAAGGGAGTTTTCTCATTTAAATAGTAACATGGAAAACCTTGGAGACTACTCGAGGTTGGTACAAATACTGTTATAGCAGAATGAGGCATTTTCAGTATTTCAAATAATAGGAAAAGTCTGATGAACAGTGATTGTCAGCAGACAATTCTTTGCTTGTTTTTCTGCAGTAAGATTGATTTTCTTCTGATGAATCAAAGAAAAAATCTAATATCTTCATAGTAACAGCTAATAGAAAACAAGAAAGGAAAAAAAAAACCAAAAACTGCCAAACTTTATATTCATTTGGGATCAAGGATCATTGAGTCATACAAAGAGACATTGAAACAGGAGAATGTAGAAGTTCTCTAGAAGAAAAATAAAGCCACAGAGATTTATCTCCCCTCCTCTGACAAGGTCAACACAGGCATTCCAGAATTACACATGCTGCTTCTGCGTAATTTCTCTATGAGAACTGCTGGGTCAGGTTCAGTGAAACAAAGCAGCATTAAGAGCAGTGCTATGAAGGTTTTTTTGCTTATGGAAATACACGTTTTTCATGAGTAAATAGAATGTAAAATGGCATAGTAGAATAAGCTTGTTGCAGTTGAGGCTGGGTGCTGTGTTGCTTTCTATGCAACAATGCCCTTTATACAACTTCTGTTCTATACTCTGTGAACACCTGGCCTGCGCAGAAATGGGTGTTGCAGTCTTTATTTTCAGTGTGAAATATTTTCGTGTGGCCATGGAACTCTGCTCTGTTCCATGGGCTACTGCTGTGAGCTCCAGAGAGTCAGCCATGTCTCTACTGGATCTTAGCATGGAGAGGGGGCTTTGGCTGGATGGAGGGGGAAGGCAACCTGGCAGCTCCCTTGTGGGTGAGCAGAGCTGTGGGGAGAGCAGGCTGTGCTCTAGCAGGGCAGTCAGGCAAGCAGGTCATTCAATTTTGGTCTGTCCATTCCAGCAGATGTACACCTTCGTGCAGATCTACACCTTGGTCTTGTTTTCCATGTTTCATTTTAATGAAGTCTGGCTTTGTAAATTGGAAACCTTTGGTGCCTTTTGGAGTGATGAAGCAGTTCTGCCCTGAGATACTGACCAAGTCAGGTCTTGTAATATATGGCAGTCAGAGGAGAAGAATATGTATCCTAATATGTTCAACAATTTAGAAACTCACTCTCGAAAAAGAAAGGAAATGGAAGAAAATCTGTCTTTGGTGAAAGGTCCAAACAGCCAAAATAACTAATACCATTCTAATTTTGCTTTTTGGGCATACGCTGGTGGGAGCATCTGGGACTGCATATTGTTTCAGCTCAGAAAAATAAGTAGTAGCACAATGCAGGAGATCTCAGAATGGAAAAACATAATGGAAACAGAGCTTTGGCATGTGCAATTTTCTATTTTGAAGGTTAAATGCGTCTAACCACTGTAACTGAGAGTCAGTGAGCACAGACTGTCAGATTACAGAAATCCTCCTGTAATCCTCCTATCCTGGATGAAACAAGCAGGCCCAGCATCCTGTTTCCCCTTCTACAAAGCAGATTCCTCACTTCCTTCTTGGGCTTCATAAATATGAAGTATATGAATTGAAACAGGAACAGTCTCTGCAGAAAATATACTACTTTTTTTGAGCTATGGCTATGATCCTCACAGCATTGTCATTGTCGCAGGATTTGGGTTTGTGCTGAGATTACTTGGCTCCTTTGTTTTCCTGTTCTCATTCTATTTAATAGGAAATTCAAATGCCTTTCAAAATAGTTATTTCGACAGCTCTGTGTTTTTAAATTGGAACTGATAAGCCAAGTAACTGTTGGGGATTAAGCTGACATCAGATTCACCATATATTTCAATTTTACCTCTATGCACTCACGTTCTGAACTTGCAGCCTTTCCTCCTGGATAATACACATTATCTTCTATGTTCCTCTGATTAGTTCCAAATATATATTTATCTCCTTCATATCAGAATTGTTTTGACTAATTATGTTGCACATGCAGATATATTTAACCTCTTAGTATGGCATGAAAAGAATGTCAATTACTTTTCCTAAATACCTACTTAATTTTGCTGTAGTGTAGAGCCTTTAGCTTTTCTTTGCATTTGAATAAGTGTTACAAAAGTGGGAAGAATGTTGATGACATTGAACATTTTAGCTCCAGGGTTTGACACTCTAAATCTGGTTAAAATCTAAACTCTTTAATGTTTCTTTATCTGTACTGATAAAAAAAATAGTAGTGTGGGCTGAAATTCTAAATGCTCCCTGAAATGCAGCAGCACAGTGATTTGCTTGCTTTTAGCTACGACCCCTGGCTGTTTAACTAAAATAATTTTTGTTTCTCCTATAGCATTTTTCATTTTAGTGATTGAGAACCTTTTGGAGTAACTGTGTAACCCAGCAGGAGGTTATTCAGATCCTATCGTCACTACTATTTTTTAAAATCCTAATGTTACGACTGCTGGCAGGCTTAGGCAAGACTGGTAGCTGCTTCTTAGTTTTTCCTTCCAGCAAGACCCGCAGAGTCAAGCACCACATGCCTCTTCCCTAATCACAGGGGTGCTGCTGCAGAGCTGTTCTTATAATGTTTTCCTCCTGAGCCTCTGTTCTGATAAGGAAAGTGCCAAGTGCCACATTTCTCTATTGTAAACAAATGATTTCTGATTTGACAAGCAGAGATGAAAGTCAAATATTTTTTAGGCAGCAAGGGAGTTCAATACCCTGCTTGTTTGACATTACTGAGGCATTCTGCTGATGGCATTTCTGCATGTTATCTTGTCTAAAGTGAAAAGGTTTGGCGAAAGTCTACAGAAACACTTGTTTCTTTAGAATCATGTCTCAGGTTAGCACTAGAGTTCTTGGCCCGTATAGGAAGTGGAAATGGTGCTCAACCCTAAAGAAGTACTCTGAGCTCTTTGGGCAGAAGTGTTGTGGTTAATACAAGTATCAGCATTCCTCCCATTTGGGCAGCTCAGAGGGAATGCTCGTGTACACAGTGTGTTGGGACTTGATCAGCACCTGTCTCTGACTAATAAGTGACAACTTGGTGGTGTTTTATGGTATCAATACTTTCTGATTATCCATCAGCTGGATTGAAATTCCTAGGTAAAACCAGGCAGTTTTAAACAAACAAAATAGAATTCTGAGTGGTGAAACCTACATTCTTAATTCTGCAAAATGTAGATGTTACTTGTAATACGTGCAGTGCAATCAAGAGGGAAATGTTTTCACAAAATACAGCTTGGTACTACAAGTACTTCAAATGCATTTTTCATAATATTATGTGGGGATTTTTTTAATGGAATTTTTTGACCTCACATCAGCCTCTGGTGTTTTGTGGCAACAAATATGGAGAAAATGGTAAAAAACCAAGTCCTTAAAAAAATTGAAAGTGCTAGCAGAACTTAATTACTGGCAGAGGGCAGCAAGAAGAAAACTGACTGTCAGACGAATAGCTCCCCTAAAGGTTTTAATTTTTAATTATAGATTAAAGAAAGCCTTTGCTGAGTTGCCTAAGATCAATATGAAATACAAACCATTCATCCACACTACAGTGCACCAGTGGCATAGTTATAAATATTCAAAAAGAAAATGAAAGTAATATAAACAGCGCTATTTTCTGAGAACAATAGTTTCAACCTCTGACACTTCTATATGCTGTGGTGTACTGCAGACTATTCAGAAACAGTGGCCATGTTCCAAAGGTCTAGAACTACGCCACAGAAGAAAGCTGTAATTAATGATTGCGTACATTCCTCATGACGGAATTTTCCCCAGAGCTTCCCTCTGGTGGATTTTTGCCTGGCAGGTGAGGAGCTGCATTGTTACGTAATGACGTTTCCAGAGTGCAGTGCCTGGCACAGCTGGGGGAGCACAGATCACTTCAGTGACACCGAGTTTTTGTCTGAACTGTGGCATTTCATTCCTTTGCTTAATTTTTTGCTCGGATATAGTTGCCTTTACTGAGCTTTATCTACTCTAAGACTGCTAATCTGAATTTATTAAATTAATAATAATGTATTGAATTATGGTGTTTGACATAGCTAACAAACATGCTATTCTGAAAGAATGAAATCAGAGTCAATTTTAATTTAGAGAACCTTTCATTATTCTGTGTTCTGAATAATGCTGAGATGGGTACAATTATTTTAGTTTCATACTTAGATTAGAGTATTATGTTGGGATTTTTTAGATACCCTTCCTCTTGACACGTGAGGTAGGGTTATCTGGGTTATCTCCATTGACAATTTTCTGAAAGAAACCATCTGTAACCAGGGGAGACACCCGGTGAGCTGCTGCGTGGCTGATGTGAGCGCTGCCTGCACTGTCTTTGTGAAGATTTGCTCTTAACTCCTGGCACTGCAAGCTCACTCACTTTGCTGTTCACAGGTTCACAGAGGTGCTGACATGATAGCTTTTGTTTTACGAAAGCCAAGAGGATGTAAAGTTGGGGAATGAAGAACACGTAGTGTTGGTGCAGTTTGCTGCAAATGCCAAAGATAATAAAGGGGCCTTCACTGAGCCTGGTTGTGGAGGTATCTAATTCACTACATAATTGATTAGTAGCAATTACCTTTATAAATCAAATTAACAAGACTATCCCAATGTTCTTTAAGTTACTCATCATTCTGTCAGTACTGCTGGTTAATGACACAGAAATACTGTCTTATTTTTCTGGTTTATATGTCAGAATACAATGTCAGAGACACATGACCAAGGCAGATTGTACCTTATAAGAGAGTTTCAGAGGGAAACTCATGACCTGTGTAAAACTGCAGAAGAAAATATTTTCTGGCAACAAAGTCCTTGAGTAAGACTGTCTTAGCATATGAAAAATTCTGAAGTGCTGATGTGGGGGCATGGCGTGGATGGTAGTGTCTGCAGCTTGTGGAGCTGGCAGGGAGAGCAGGACACACGATGCTATGATATGCGTGCTCAGAGCAGCTGAGGGAACTGGCAGATAATGAGTTCTCTCAGATGTTCCTTTCTGGGGATGCCCTCTCCCACAAATCTCTTAAGCAGATGGAAGCTCCTAGAAAGTCCACGAAAGATAACAGCTCTAGCCCTTTCCATATGGCAGCCTTTAGAGAAATGTTGAGTAATGTTCCTTGTATTTTACTTTGCAGCAACTTGAGTTGTCAAAAATGTGAAAACTTCTTTGCGCTTGCTACCAGCACATAGAACTATGGGGAGAGGGGACTTATTTTGCAAAAATTATTGAAGTCAGCTGTTTTAACAGGTTCCTTGGTGTTGCTTTTTAGCTGTTAATATTCTTAAGAGAATGCCAGAATTTCTCGTCTTTCAGCAGTGGGAATAAAAAGCTTTTCGCAATAACTCTGGCTTAGCAGGCACACAATGTTTATTGAGCTCTTTCCCTCTTGCCTGCAGTTAGCAGAAGGAGGCATCTGGGCTGTTATGGTTCTGCCTGCCAGTGTTCTTCACTTGATGTTGCTGTCTAAGAGCACCAAAGGCAGAGGGCTGTGGGACGTATTTATAGCAGGGAGAAAACTGCAAGAAATCCCAATATTATTTCAGCACTGGATTGTTTGAGGTTATTGTTGCAGAGGAAGAACTGAAGTTAAAAGGTGAAAACAAAGATGCAAATAATGGATGCAGCTGGCAAGAAGCATCTGGTCATCAGCCAAAGGATCAGACTGCAATAGATACAAAGTGACATTTCAAGGTGAACAAGTTAGTATGGCTCTATCGTCAGACAGCTGCAAAGTGTGCATTCAAGAAGGAGCATTAAAGAATTATATAAGGATTTTTCTTTATAGCTTTTGTAGCTGTATACATCTGAGAAAATAGTGAGTCGAGAACATTTTAATGTGTGGCTCAGAGACTCCTGAGTGGTGTTCTGCAGCCCTTCTGTCCTGCGGTGTGGGTGTGTTTCCCAGGCTGCACAGTATGAACATGCTGTCTGCACTGAGTTTCACTTTGCTCAAATGGCCTTGCCGAGCTCTCTGGTATTGAGGTAACTGTGGCACAGAGCCATTTGGAGCTAAGGAGTGGTGCTGCTTCTAACTCCAGTGCCCCCTGTGAATGGCCTTTCTCCTTGCTGTGGCTTCTACTTTGTATGCGTGCCACTGGACAATATACATTATCCCAAATATTTTAGAAATTAATGTACTGTATCAATATTTTAAAGAGCTCTGAAGTTTTTGAATGTCATTGTGAGAGGAGGCACAGGAGGCTGGAGTTTGAAAAGGTTTGGGCTGTCTGCCCATTTTGGTCACAGCTGTGCTCTATGACCTTGGCCAGCCATGTAAAATCAGCTCAAGCTCAGACCCTTTCTTGTGCTGGGAGTAGTTCTGATGACTGCAGAGAAGGCTTCACATGCTGTGAGATACTATTCAAAGCAATTGAGTGTGATCTTTAATATTTTTTCATGATACTTTTGTCTGTAAATTATTTATTTCCTTCACAGAGGTACTAGAGATTAGCTGAACATTTCACATTCATAAATGAAAGGACTCTTGCTCTAGCAAAGTGAGTTATTGCTGTGTGGAGAAGGTGAATTTGAGATCTAAGCACAAGTGTTTCAATAGAGTGCTTTGCATCAAATCTAAGCAACTCCAGTTTCACTATATGCAAATTAAAACCTTACAGTGAAATCCAGCAGCATGTGGGGATTATCCAGCTTGTGGTGGGGGTCAAAGGGAAAAGTAGAATTTCACAGTATTTTCCTGCAGTTCTCTTTTGCAGAATTCTGCGTGACCAGTGTCATTTTCATTAAATGTAGTATTAAAACCCAAACAAAACCACAAGGCTGGTAAATATAGCTATGTCCAAGCTTGCATGTGTTTTTGTTGTAGGGTGGGAGAGTTCAGAGTTTTGATTCCAAAGCTCTCTGTACCAGTAGCAAGGCCTACCAATGTACATGGATTTTTAAAGCAACTGTATGGAGGAGACTGGAAGGATGGACAGAGGAAATACAAATCTCAAAACAACAACAGAAACTCATAAGGCTTGAAGAAAAAAAAGAAAAACATTCTCTGTAACAATTGTATTTGCAGTTCACACCCTATAGGACTTCTCTCTATGCCTTGCCACTCTAGGAATTAAACTTCACAGACTTCAGAGTCTTTGCTTTCTTTATGGTTTCTTTGGCCAATTTTTTCTTTGAGCAATTTAGACTCCTGTCTCCCTGAACTGAACCATGAGGAGTAAATTTAACCCATTTCTTTAATGGAAATAATTTGAGTACGACTGAGAGCACATCCTGGTTTTGCTGGTGCTTCATGGGCCATAGTTTAGAGAGAAATTAGAGCATGTTATGCATCAATTGTGGCCTTCCCAGTAGTGAGATGGGTACAGAACAGTAAAGTTAATTTTCAGCTAGAAATCACGGTATACAAGTCTCAACCACAAAAAGCAGAGATACTCTCAAAAAAAAAAAAAAAAAAAAAAAAAAAAAAAAAAAAAAAAAAAAAAAAAAGTGGTAGGGATTTTATCCAAGGAACAGGAAGATATTTCAAAGTCATAGGGAAATTTAAGCTGTCGGGCAGTAATTGTAAAAATTGGAGTTGAGCCAGCATTCAAGGACTAGTGTCCCTGACTTTTACAAATTACTCTATGAAATCTTAATGATGAGAAAATGTCAGAGAGTCAGGCTTTACTCCTTAGGCAGAATGTTGTCTCTTGATCTATTTCAGGAGATCTTGTTGGTTATTTGCTCTCTCAGTAAAAGGAACATTTCTATGAATAACTAGCATAAACCCATCTAACACCTCTGGTTTTGTGGAAGATTCCCATTTAGATTATTTCACTACTATAGGATTTGAGATCAGAAATAAAAATAAAAAAAGTACAACAAATATATGTGAATTTAAAAGCCTTGCAAAATTGAAGAAATATAGAAGTTGCCTTCATTATAAAGCATCCTTAAATCATTTTTGCAGAAAGTTTAAATCCTTTCTGGTGTTCTCTAGAGTGAATGTGGAGTGAATGTGATCCTGCTACATTTGTTGATCAGCTGAGGTGGGAAGTCAAATCTGAATTTCTTGTACTGTCTTCTACCAACAGAGTTGATGTGCAGTCTTACTGGCAAAAGGCCATTATCCATTAGTCTGTATGGTTGTGTGGGAAAACTTGCTCTCTGCTGAGTGCTAGAAGAAATTTTCAAAGAACTCCAAATTGTTTAGGTTTTTGCTTAGATCAGAAGTTTGAAGACATGAAATTAAACTGCAGAACATCTCAAGCATTTATTGTCACTTTTTTCATGATTTGACTGTCAGCTGCAGAGCTATAAAAGAAAATATTATAGATCTTATTTTCCGTAAACTCATTTTTCCCCTAAGCAGCATGATATGGCAATTTCATCAAGTGTTCATCCTGCAGACCAGTTACAAATTTAAATAAATATAATAGAGGTTAGGATGTGGCTGATGTTAATTGACCTGCTCAGTACATATTGACAAAAATCAGGACAATTTTGTAGGCAAGTTCTGATCTGTCATCTCCTGATAGACTACAGAAGTGATATTAATGGAAAAAGGGTTATATTTTATCAGTTGTGAGCTACAGCAGGAGCCTTGCCTGATGTGTGGTCCCTGATGTATGTTGTAACATTCAGTTTTTTATCACTTGTGAACCACTATTGGTTGAATTTAGTTTCTTGTATTACAAGTTTAAAACTACTGGTAATGGGCTTTCTGCTCTTAGTTACATACTGCAGACATTTTATAAATATTGCATAGCCCTTACCAGGGGTCCACAGATCACCAGGCTAAACCCTCAGGTTCACACACAAACCTGTGTTGGATGGATGCCATCTTTGGCTGGACTGAGATTTTTACAGCTCTTTGTGCGAGTGTGTCCTGCATTAATGGAGTCATAAAAGAACAAGGGAATAGGTAAGTAAATCCTCACTCAACTTTTTCAGGCTATAAGTGTTCTCATTCTCACCTCAGTTCCCTCAGTTCCACCCGGTATCACCTACAGTGCTTATTTCTGACTGCTGCTTCCACAGACTGTTCCAAACATGTGAAGTGGTTTTAAACTGATGACTCCTTTATGTCTCAAACATTGAATAAGCTTTCCACTAAAACAGGTGACTGTGTGTACTGGAGCTTTATAGCAGGGATGTGTTTTGATGCTTAACTTTGCAAGAGTTACGCTCTATTACTCTGTGTATAAACAGTTGCAAATAATGTTTCTCCTTTGTTTAAGGCTCTTATTCAAGAATATTGCATTGTTACGTTTTAATGTGCTGAAGTCAGAAAATATAGGTAGTGATGCAGCTGAAAACGCTGGTTTATTTCAAGGTTTTATATGTATGATATATTCTTAAAGCAGTGAACCTTAATTGCAAGATATGGCCTTCAGGTCTTTTTCTCACACAACATCTTCTTGCAAGAGTTGGAGGGATAGCGATTTTCACTCATTTCTCTGTGCACTTCAGGTCCAAGGCACTTTTATGTTAGAATCTGAAGGGTTTTTTAGAAAACAGAGGAAGGAACATTTAAAAAAAAAATCAGCATACACTAAGAGACTCTATAAATAGAAACTAAAATAATGCAAGTGGGTCTGTTACTTCTTTCTGGACATAAAAAAACAGGTCAGAAAGACTAGAAAGACAGCAGAAGAGTGGGAAAAGAGCAAAGATGGGGGAACTGTGTGAGGTTGTGTATAATAAATATATATATCTAAAAGCTATAATTTGGAAGCTACATGGGTGAGCTTGTTCTTAACAAAAGTAAGATGTATAATTTAACTGGAAAAGTTCACTGAGATTTTTTTGTATATGAAAAAGAGGAGTATAAAGGAGAGAAGAGAGTGTATCCAAAAACTACTGACAAAATTGTCATTTGGCTCCCCTGAGAGGGAACACTGGCAAGAACATGAGACGAAAAGGTCAGAGAAATAATAATTGGAAATGACTATTTATAGTCACTACTGCATACCTCCTAGGTGTTTTAGCATATGAAAATGCAAACTAAACCAGGAGAAGTTAATGCAAGTAAGAAATGTCAAGGAAATAGTAATTGCTAAATGGAGTTAATTGGATCTTTGTGGAATTGTTGGAGTAGAAAAATCATTTTCTAGGTGGGAAAAATAGCTGTAGGAAATATAGAAAGTATTCAGATAAATACATTACTATGCTTCTAATAATATTTTTTTTGGTGTCTTGCATGAAAATGTTTTGGATATGTTTGAGGAAAGTGTTGCAGATCCGTACCCTCTGCAGAGCAGAATTACTGAAAACTCTGTGTTGCCAGTGGAGGTTATTAATGAAAATATGGAGACAAAAATGACTAAAGAAATCTCAGATTTATGCTCTGGGCTAGGGGAATGAAACCTACAATGATAATTATTGAAAGATCTTCATTGAAGGCATCACTAGAAGTCACACATTGAAGAGCAAACAAATCCAATTTCCAGTTGTTCCCATTAGGTAAGGAACCCAGCTGACACCTGTCAGGAAAGCTTGGGCAAAGATGCTTGGAGCTGCAGAGATCCAGTCCAGCCCCTGAGCAGGAAAGGCTGCAGCCTTTGACTGATGCTCAGCCACTTGGCAGAGCAATTACGTTTTCCAGTTCTGAGTTTGGAGAGTTGTCTAGGCATGCTTGAGTCAGGTCATCTTTTTTTGTTATCGTGGTGATTCCACACTGTTTTGACCATTGCTCAGACTCACGGAACTTTAAATATCCCTGCTTGGCTGAACTGTTCTGACTAAAGATCTTGTCTGGGGGAGGTACCACACTCATCCCTGTTCACCTCTTCAGGGCAGCACAAAGCTAAATGCAGCTCTCCCTCCCTGCCCGCCCCCAGGGTAGTGCTGACTGTGGCACTTTTAAAAGCAGAATTGAAGTCCTCACACAGAACTTTCTTGTGAGAGCTCTGAATGCCATCGAACTTTTGTGGAGTACTCTTTGAAAGGAATAGTACTGTACCTATAATTGCAGACTTCTGATATCCTAACTAGCTGCAAGCAACTTGGGTCAAAGATCTAGTGTTTGAGTTTTCCCTTTTCCATTGATCTCTTAGAGTTTAAGAATGGCAAAAAGAGCTGAACTGGAAAATGTCACTAAAACTTACAAATAGCAGTTGAAGGCAATTCATCTTTTTATGACCATTAGTAATTGAAAGGGAGACACCTCTGCCCAGCAGCCAACAGTCTGGATAGTATTAATTGCAGCAGAGTCTATGTATCTGAATGTCTGTGTCTTTTTCTTGATTATTTTTTCAGATGTTAGTTTTTTTTCTCTATTTCTCTATTTCATGGGAGAATAATATATTAGTTTATACCTTTATAATCACTGAACAAAAAAGTTGCTAATAATGTTTCACTTGTACTTCAAAATCTTTCAGTTGTAACCTGATAAATTTTTTGTGCTAATTAAGTAGTGCAAGAAGTTTCAGTCTGTGTATCGCTATATGCATAAAACTTCTTTTATAGACTTACCTAATCTATAAATTCAGAAGTCATTCTTTAAATTTTATTTTCCTTTATTCCATTGGTTGTCATGGTGTTACGCATTTTATAAGTGAAAGAACCAACTTGTGAGCTGTCTGTTGGTATCACATGAATTTATTTTTAATATATCCCAAATATAACTGTAACTTAACTGGAGTCTCTTTTTAATAATGTTTGATTTATTAAAAGAGACAAGGCTGAAGTGATATAAACTTTGGAGCAAATTCGTATTGTTTTAACTAATTGGCTTCAATGGAGTTAGATTAGCAGGTAAAATAATACAAAGCACTATTTATGTCATCCATGCCACTGCCATTAACTTCCAGTTCTGGAGTCAGTAAGAAAATTAGAAGTCAAACATATAATTGAAAGTATTTGTCTGATTTATCTGGAGTTTCCAGATTATGCTTAATTCTCTTTCCAGCTTCACAGTTCAGGAACCTTGTGCCAATAACCAGTGAACCAGAATTTTCTGCTGCATGAAAGGCTACCAAGTGGTTGACTCATCAAAACCAATTCAGGATAATTTCTGGGTCTTTTTGCTGTGATTGGTGAATATGGACGTGGATTTTTACACATACCTTGGTGTTTGACTGCCTGGAATCATGAATAACAATCTCACACATCCTTCATGTGAGAGAAATTAATCATTCTGTATGCATATTGTTTTTGGATCTCTTTTTTCTATAATAAGCAAGTCTAAGTAATGTGACATAATAAAGTAGGAAATATGGCATCGGCAGGGCTGGGAGATGTGCTGCTTTATACAGAGTTTCTTGTTAAGGGTGCAGTACTACTGAAATAGATTTATTTAGATTTACATTTTAGAATTTTATTCTTGTGTCATCTACAAAAAGCAGTTCTGACTGGCACTCTGATTTTGCAAAGATTTTGCTAACTGTTCTTTGCAAATTATCCCTTGAATTGACTTTTCTTTCTCAGTTGGAAAGTATAGGAAAAACATATTCCCATTGAGAAAATGGTTTCAAAAAATACAGTACTAAATTGAAATATAAAACAAGCTTCAGCTGATGAACCAATGAATGTCTAGGATGTGTTGATGCGGGATTGTTAGGAGGAAAACTGACATCCGTGTGGGAGCCTTTAAGATTAGCAGAGAACTCTTAAGTACAGAAAGGGACCAAGAGGAATAAGAAGCTAGAGGACACAGAATGCTGCAATGTTTTCCTATTTCTATTTTTAATTTATATGGGTTGAGACATAAGAATATGAATGTCTTCTGGTGAATTTAATTATGAGAATTGCCTCATAACTAAGTGACAGAAATGTTCCAAGGGAAAGATTGGGTATTGAACTATGTGATCTTTCCAAGACAATCTTGCACAGGCTCATAGAACCTAATGAGCATACAGTGTGTGATTGCAAGCAGCTGAGAGATTTTTCCTCTCTATTTATAATAATTTTTATAATTTTGAATGTATAATTTGCACGTGTTGGGACATGGTCTATGAACTATACAGAAGATAGCTTCTAAATAACAAAGCTGTTTCTTTTACAGAACTACTTGCTATCAATCTTTATACACTTATAAAGAAAAATGTTTTTGGTGTCACGTTAGCCATGTTCAACACGTTAGCCATGTTTGTTTTCTGCTCCAGGAAAATTTCTGTCCTTAATGTTATAACTAATGCTCCTCAAAGTTTCCTTTTCTAGCTGATGACCTCTGTCCTTGTAAGTGATTTTTTCGTTCAGAGCAGCATCAGATTCTTTCCAGAGGTTCTGGTACTTCTCATTTGTAGATTGTTGTTATATTTACCACTTCACTAGTGAAGAGAATAAGAAATTAGGTCAAAATCTTCCTTCTGTAGATCTTCCTGATCTATTTGAACTTCATGATATTTAGTGCTTCCAATGTGTTTCTTGCTATCAGTTTTGGTCTCTCAGGTGGCCATCATTATTTATTATGGTTATTCTAGAGCACCAATAGTGATCGTGCATTCTTGATCAATTGCTAAACTTCATTATTCCATATAAATAATTTTGATCAATATCATTCTGTCCTAAAACTCTTGATGCACTGAAAAACATTTAAAAATCTTTTTCTCCCTCTGAGAGACATTGAAACAAAGGCAGGACCAGCCATAATTTGTTCATCTTTAGTGACAGTATTTTGGAAGTAAAACATTGGAGACCTATTGAAATATCAATAGATAACAAAACAAATGGTAAACTGTCCAATAAATGAAAACTCTTTTCACTCTCATTCTTTGGAGCATATCTGATGTAGCTAAAAGGATTGATGTTCCTACCAGCTGGACATAAAACTATGCATGTTCTCCTGTCTAGCCTCTCAACATGAAAAAACCAATGGCAGGGAAAAGGCTCTTCCCTCTAGGGGTTAAATAAATTTAAAAATAATTTGTCATTGAAGATGTTCTGATCATGGTAACACTTGAATATTTAAAGTATAGAAAGGTTAAGACAAGGATATAGCTTTTCTCTCTTCAAAAATATCAGGTTAAAGGCAAAGCAGTTTGTGGAATGGTTGTTTTTAGTATTTTTATTTCACGATGGAGCTCCACAAGGTAAGAGATTGAAAGACAGAGAATAAACTCAACAACTGCATTAAACCAAAGGGTTTTATATTCATGGTGGTACTGTAATATAGACTGTGCTGGGATATCTTTCACTTTCCACAAAAGAAAAAAAAAAAGAATTGAAGCCTTTTAAAAAAATGCTATTTTCCCCATTGTGAGATCAAAGTTTCTCTATTGCTGTGTTCCTGACAGCATTACAGTAGGAAGGTATGTTGTCTCATTTAGCAAAGTGGCCTCATTAATGCAATTCTCTTTAGGTTAGAGTTCTGTCAATTATCAGTACTGAAAATATAAAATGTTTTGGTTTTGGATATGAAAGAAATCAAATGTGCATTAGTTTATGAGTCCCATAAAAGGATTATCACGTATTTGAAATAAGATAAAGTTTTTAACAACTTACAGCACAATTTTAAAAACCGTTTTTTCCTCTTTCCAGAAAATTGCCTAGGAAGAAGTCACCTCTGCACTATTCCTGCTTTTTTTTTCTTTTTCCTTTTTCTTTCCCTATTGCTGCATGTTTAAGAACTGTTAAAATCATGTTAATAATTTGCAGATAAGGTCTTCTGGCTGGGCCTGGGACCCAGAGGAGCAAATATCTTCCCTTAGGGGTGTTCCATGCTCAAGGGCAAAGGCATCACTTGTGGCCCTTAGAGAAAGGGTGTGTGGGTGTTGATGGTCCACCCAGCCCAAGGTTTGTTCTTCAGCAGTGATAGCAGGAGATGTGGTTAATGGAAATATCAATTAACTTGTTAATATGGAGAGAGAAAAACAAACCCAACGAGGCTGAGAGAATAATGCATATTATGAAATGTAATACTTGTCAAAACTGATTTAGGAAAAGCAGACAATAATTGAGATAAATGAGTATGCTCCATGCACCTCTTCCTCCCAACCCCCCAGCACTACAGGGACATATGAATGTACTTTTGCTTTTTTTAGAGTTGGCTCTTTGTCAAGGTTACCATTATTTGACTTTCTGATACTGTGTTGTAAAGCTCTAGTTAAATTCATTGATGTCATGTCTGGAATGCAAGGCATGACTTCCAGGGCTTCTCTTAGCAACATTCAGCAACCAACCAAAAATAGTTATGTGCACTTCAATAAATGCAGTCATTTGAGAAGTTTGGAGTTCATGTGATTATAATGAGAAACAAATTTAATCAGGCAGCAACCAGAGACTCCCTATAGCAAGTGGGGAAATCTGTATTGAAGAATACAATTTTCTCTTGCATATGTTTGAAGTGCGTTTGTTTTTTACAAGGGACCATGTCAAATCATTAATGTTATGTTGGCTTAGAAATGCCTGAGCAATCCCAGGAGATTGTAACTGCTGGCATGTGAGGAGACTTCTCTTAAGGTCATCTCCAGACTGGTTGCAGGGTCCAAATGTACCACTGTGTGTGCAGACAGGTGGGCCTGAGCTTCCCTTCATTCTCCTTTCCTGGAGTGGAATACCCTTGGCAGAGATGAAGTTGGTGGCAAACACCAAGCAACAGTTTTCTTCCCTTGGAGGTGGCTCTGAGATGGGTCTGTTACTAGGTACAGTAATTTC
>VRYO01000100.1:12830028-12858777 GCA_009812075.1 Sialia sialis | reverse complement strand
TGAAATTACTGTACTTGTTAAGAATTTCTGAGCACTGGAAAAAAAACCTAAGAAACCCAAAAGTGTCTTGTAGAAACAGATACATTTCAGAAGAGGAACTTTTTAGAATATTTTTTGAGGCAAAGTTTGTAGAGATGTATCTACCAAAAATGACCTCATCTAAAGAAAATTCAATTTACTTCTCAACAATTCCAGATTTGAGCTCTGACTCAGCAATGGTAATGTGAGTAACTTCCAGAGTGCCAACTACTAAAGTGCATTTTAAGAACTGGAGCTTTGGAAATTGAAGTCCATTGTTTAAATGCAGGAATAAATGTATCATAGTCTTCTAAAATAACCCGGAAAAGCGCCAGGTTAATTTTGATACATAATACTGTCAGGATAAAGGGGGAAGCTATCTGTTAGTATTTGTGAGCATTCTGAAGAAGCTGAGTCAGTGCTGGAAGGAAATACATGTTAGTAGCTGGGAAATGGCCCTTGCAGCTGGGGTCCTTTGAATGCTGTGCTTCCCTTTCCCTTTAGCTGTGGTGTGGAGCTGGGCTTTCTCCAGCTTGGGGAGTGACCGAAGGTGAAGTCTGGTGGCTGTTCTGTGTCTTGTTTGTCCCAGAGATGTGTCCTTTACTGGCCATGCACTCTGCTCTGTAACTCCTTCTGCACAACCCAGCTTGGATCCTTCCTCTGGGCATTGGGGCTGGGAGCAGGGACCTGTTCTGCAGTGCCAGCTGCTTGTGAGCTTTGTGTTGGCCACCCCCAAAATGCACCTTCTCCCCAACATGTTATCCAGAGACAGTTTGTCCTTTAGGTCTCGAGATCATACCTGGTTTAAATCCACCCTTATTGCTACTCCAGTTTGGCAGCAAACTTTATTTACAATTTGTAATTACCTTACAGCCTCATTACAGCAGACACCTGGTACTTGCTGTTACATTTAAGGTTGCAAAACAGTTTCCATAGCAACAGCTGTCTCTGCACACCATAATTTTGTAGAGCGTTTCCCTATTGGCTAAAAAATCTCCACAATTGCCTTCTGTCCAAGGTTTAATTTTCCCATCAATCAATTCTAAATTAATTTGAGGTGAAATAATATATTTCTCATTAGAAAAAAAAGACCCAACCCAACCCATTTTCTTCTGGGAAAAACTATTGCAAAAATAGACAGGCTGAGGACTATTAGTATTGCTTAGACTGAGAAAAAAAGTTTCACTTTAATTTAGTTTTAATGAAAGTAAGATAATATCATGGGTGGATGAGGTGGTGATTTTTTTTGACAGTTTTACTGTCTGTCCTTTTACTTGACTTGTTTGATAGCTTTAAATACTTACATATTTTTAAAAAGTAACAGCTATCTATTGGATATTGACACATATAGTACTTCAAATAATAGATGTTCAAACAGTAAAAATGACCCAGTGTGTTCAGGCTTTGTCCATTTCACTCTGTGTATGTGTATTGTTAGAATCAGTCAAAGCTGAAGTCATGCTGGAAGATTGGGAGCCTCTAGCTTTGAATTTATCCACCCTGACATGTATTAGACCCAGGATTTGCTGCTTTAAATGTTTTTAACTTAAATTTAGCAAACTGATTTTCTTCAGATTTAACTGAGTCCTGAGGAAATTTACAAAGCAAATCTAATTTGAATAAAAATACTGCATTAGTTCTAACATTACTTACATTTAATAAAATGCATTGTAAATGGATATAATCTTATTATTGTGGCTTCAGATCTCATTCTATCTATGTTCAACCATTGTTTTTAAATTCTATCATTTGTGGATTTCTTTGTTTCTCAAGCTTTATGTAAATTCTTTGGATTGTCTTTTTGAAATATTCTGCACAGTCTACTTCATTCAGTTTAGTAGATTTCAATCAATATAAATCCCATTTAAAGTATTCAAAAGACTTAAATCACGGACATATATAAAGACTCAAATTTAGGGGGTAGCAAAACATATTAGGAGTCAAGATGTATTTTTCTTCCTTTTAACAGTACTAATACTATACATATAAATCTGGAAAAGTACAGTCAGCACTCAGACTTATTGACAATTTCTTCTGCATTGCCTTTGTGCCCATAGCAGCTGCAGTAGAATTCCAGACCTTCCATTCCACTTTCTGGTTGCCAGCATGACCCCAAATGCCCTCTTATCCAACAGAAGGAGTCTTTTTTCTTTAAAGAATGAAGTACAGGTGAATTGCTTATTTGTATTTTGAGAGATCAGAAGAAAATAATAGTGTTTTTTAAAAATTGTATTTATTCATTTCATATATATGTTACAATAATTTTCAGTAATCTAAAGAGATCAGTTTTATTGATGTCATGCAATAACTTCCTATTCCAGCTAAATTTATTTGTATCAGTTTTTATGCTACTATACTTTCTGTGTGAGGGAGTAATTTGATGAAAATTACTTTATTATAAGTATGAGTTAAAAGCATTGAATATTGTTAAAATTCTCAATACTAAAGCTGGTAACGTTAATATCATGTGACCCTATGTTTTTCATTTTCATTCATTTTATAATAACAAGATTATCATTGCAATTTCAATGCATTCAAAATAAGAGGCTGCAGAACTTGAGCTGCAAGTCTGAGATGGATTCAGTGGTTTTGAAAGCTGTTAAAATAATGATAGATTTCTGGAAGGAAATATATTTTCCAACATAGTGGTGGTCTGGGAATAAATTCTCCTTGTAAAAGCACCAAAATACATATCTACTTTTAAAAAGACCAGGGGTCCAAATCTTACTTGAAAAAGTATTCAGTTTGTCATTATGTATTTGTATTAACGAATGGTATATTTTGAACAGTTACATTGCACAGGAAATACTTTTCCCATTGACATTAAAGAATATATTTTATAAAGTGTCAGAGATACTCAGTTCTATTGAAATGCAATTATTTTTACAATTTTGAACCATACCCCTTTAAATTGGTTGTTCTGTGGCAAATTAGCACAAAGGCACATTTACATTCACATTTTCACCCTTCTTTGCATCCTCATCCATCAAGTTCAGAGCCTCTGAGTTTTTATTATATTTTTATTGAAATGTTAATATGTAATGTGAGAGTGCGAAAAGCTCGAGTATGTGAAAGGAAATAAATCACTGCCACCTAAAATATTATTCTAAGAAATTGAAAAAAGGACATGGATCTTTTGCTGGTTCTGTGCAGATGCTGACTTTTAGAAGATGATGGTATTACTTAGCATCTGCTGAATGTGTCTGTATCTTGAGCCTGGTGGGTTGTTATTTTTCCATTATAGCTGTGTTCCTGGGTTTTTCTATAATAGTAACATAGTTTTTGCAGACTGACACCTCAAATTATGTGGTAGTATCAAACTATCTTTACTCTTGGTGTTTGAATAACAGAAGGAGGTCAATAAAACATGAAAGTTGAGGTTTCTGGAGACAGTTCCAGCTAGGAAGGCAGAATGATGTGTGTTACATATTCAACAGCAGGCAGTGTTCCCATGAAAATGAATATTCAGGGATGCCTTTATTAATGAGACAGGACATCAAGTTAAATGGAAAAACAACACATTTTTCCTGAAAAAGAAATAACTTCCTGGGTGTGTAGGCAGCTTCTGCAATTGCCTTTCTTTTCATTACTACATTTTCTGCAGTGTATTTCAAATACTTTTTGTATTTTGATTTCTTCTGGAATGAGTGTCTCCTAGCATTTGTGGCTTGACATTAGTGTTTGGTGCCTGAGATTGCTTCAGAAAGTTTAAAAACGAAGAAATACTCTCTTTTCAACCTCCAAGCAAGCTTTTTGTTTTAAGCCAGGTACCTTGGAGGGGTCCAGGTGGACTACACTGGCACATCTGTGTTTATCAAACTGCTGTGCAACTTTTTGAAAAGAGAACAGACTTTTAACAAGACCAACTTGCTAGGAAAATATAAATTATTATATTTTGACTGCTGATTGGCATTGATGGTATTTGAATATGTGTTTCCCATTACAAGTTATCTATTCCAGGCTTTACAGAAGGCTGACCAGTTTCCAATTCCCCGGCCACCCCTTTTACTGCTTACAACATTGTAATAACACTGGGAACATTTTTTCTTGGGATTTCCTTAGATTTTTGGGCTTGTAAAGAAATTGACAGTAATCCAGAGAGCTTCTCAGCTGATTTTCTGCCCCTGTTGCCTTGAAACTATTTTCCAGATGCTGCCATGTACCTTCTTTCATTACAGGCCATGCAATTCTGTTCTAGATGTAGAATAAAAATTTAGAAGCATGTATTAATTTTATGAATTGATATTTATACTACCTGTATAAGGCACCTGGCATGTGTCTTGCTTTCTGAATTTGTTTTTAAGAACATGTTCTTGTTGTCTGTGACCCCATTGCCTATTTGATTGATTAATTCAGTGTCTATTATCAGCCAGGGGCATTATAAATATTGTAACGTGGGTATTAACCTTTTGCTTCATACTTTTTGAAAATGCTAGTACATTTTTATTGATGATTAATAATTAATAACTGCCATTCTGTTTTGTTTCCTTTGTTTTCAAATCTACTGCATTGCTGGCTTCCAGTAGGATTTTTTCCAGTGTTTTCAATTTGAAATGTAGTATTCTTGGCAGGGATGTTTTTAATATTATACATACATAGAAAGGGAAAGAAGGAAAAGGTTTTTGGAGACAGCTACTTTACATTTCCTGTCTTTTTTCTTAGTAGCTATTTTTTTTTTCAGAAGAAAAAAGTTACAAAGTACATTGGATTAAATAATCAAAAAAATGAAAAATAAAAACTAAAAATATCAAAATAATGCAAAGAAACACAAACCCCAAAAGAGGCAACTTCTCTATTAAAAGAAATGTCTCAAAAATGGGTTGATTATACAAGAAATTTTCCATTCAGGGAGAAAAGAGTAAAGTCAAGATTTTTCATTATTATTAACTTAAAGTTTCCACTTCCTAACTAGGCACAGAAGTCATGCAAATGAGGAAAAGGTGAAGCAATTGAATAATTTGAAAGTGAAACATTATGTTTCATCTTGGAATCAGGAGGGAATTCAAGGAACTATTTGATATAGACTCTCTTTCAGGTTTATTAAATAGGATTTTTCAGTTTCGGAACTTGTACTGGAAAAAGTTCTAGCTGATGTTAAAACTACTTGCTCTATTTAAAGATATGCACTCCAGCTTGGAGGCATTTAAGGCAAAGTCACCTGATTGGGAGCTGACCAGAGTTCATTTATTACATGGGTTGTTGTCTTGCGTTTCGAGATCTGTAGAGAGCAGGATTTTCTAATTATATATCTTAATATAGATTGAAAAGAAATATTTAATACTACTTTTTACCAGAAATATCAGATGATTTTACAAAAAGCAATTTAGTTAGAATGACATTCTGTGCTATCAGCAAGCTTTCATTGGATGTGTGTGGCCCATATGGCAACACCAGGCCCTTATCAACATGAGAAATACAAGCAATTTATTATTCATACTGGAAGCTCAGTTTGTTCCCAAGTTTAAACCACTCTTCTAGAAAACAACTTGGTCTTACTGGGCTGACAGTTGTAGAGGGACTGGTATGTGTAAAAGCAGCTAATGGATCCATTTCTTATACATTTATTTATTTACTCCTTTTGGGCTTATGTCTCTCTAATGTACCTGGCCATACTTAAACTTGCTTGCAGTTTAGCTGTGCACCAGTAAAAAAAGGTACTTGGCTTTCCTTGGCAAGTCATTCCCTACAAACCTCCTATGTTCATAGCTCTCTCTGCACCACAGTGTCTGTCCTCATCTTCTGCCCCTGTTGTGGGTCCAGTGCTGGCCAAATGCCAGTGCACCCAGAAGAGTTACTTATTCATTTTCTGCTATGATATAAGGATTAGGAGGAGGGAAAAACAGGTTCAAAACTTTAAAGAGTACTTTATTAACAGAATGAAAAGAAAAATAAGAAGAAATCAGAATAAATCTTCAAAACACTTCTCCTCCCCTCACACCCTCATTTCTTTCCCACTGACAACATCAAAAGACTAAACCTGGGACTTTCAGTCAGTTTACCAATTCTAAAATAATCGTACTTCAGTCCACTTAGGGAGAGGAGTTTCTCTTGCCATGCCATGGAGACTTCTCCACAAGAAACAGTTCTCTCGTGGCATCAGTATCACAGTGGATCAGCTGCCCAGGAAATGAAAATCTGTTCACAGTGTGAGTCTCTCCCATGCCTTGAGCTTTCCCACAGCTGCTTTCATGGGCACCTTCAACTTATTGAGGAGCTATTTTAAGGATGAGCTGTTCTAGCATAAAAGTCCTTTCCATCCATCTCTGGGAACAAAAGTTTTCTTCTATCCCTGGAGCAAGGTTTCTCATCTCTCTCACCTCTCTTTGTTCAAAGTTCTCATTGGATCACAGCTGCTTCAACATCTACTGACTTCAACACTGGTGCTTCTGCTCACAGCTGTAGTTAGAACTCTACATGTCCCTAATGCATTCTATGAATTACAGGGAAAAAACAAAGACCTTCACCATACCCTTACAAAAGAACTTCAGCCCAAGACTTAAGGCATGTCCTCAGTCACCTCCCATCTAGAATTTGACTCCCTCCTCATTGACCCCAGTGTTCCATGTTGTTTTCTCTATATGTCATCACCCTTCCTTTTCCTGATTTGGGAGAGAACTGGTGTTTGCAGGTTCATTTGTTCTCAAGCATTATCAATTGAAACAGGTTTTATGGAATTCTACAGCAGGTTCTGCTTCTGGGAGTTAGCTTGTCGTGCCTCTCTATTGATCATGTGGTCCCCGCCGGCACCGTGCGAGTCGCGCTGGCTGCCGGGGCCACCCCGCACCTTCTCTTCGTGTGGGGTGCCGAAAAATAGGAAAGCTGCTGCTGCTGCCTTTGTCCTTCTGTGTGCAGCATGGCTAAAAGCAGCTAAGCAAACAAAGTTCATTGTGAGCCGTGCTGAGGTAGCCACAGCTGCGCGGCAGTACCAATTTCAGCAGGGCAATCCCAGCTTTGGGGCTGCCCCCAGCTGCGGCCATGGGGCCATTCCTGGTGCTTGTCCTGGCTGCGTGGTTGCTCCTGGTGTTGGGATGGCGCCGGTGGCATGGACCAACAGGCTCCCTGGGAAGGGGTCTGGCCCTGCTGGGAAGGAGCCCCAGCCACCCCAATGGGATGGAGCCTGGGAGGCTCCCCATGAAGGATCCTGCGCCCCAGCAGAGCCCAGCCTGACACGGACAGTTATCTGTTCAAAGGCTGGAAGCAAGATAGAGCTTCTTGGGGTTAGTTTTTAATGTGTGATTCATAAGAGATGTTTTCAGCTCTTCAAAGTGGTTTAACCACGTGTCAATCTTCAAAATTAACCAGGTAGTTGATTCTGGCAAGTCCCCACAGGGGACCACCCATGCAGTCCGTGGACTCCCTCTCAACTAAAAACCAGACTTCGTTAAACCATGACAGCCTCATACTTCCCTTCTATTGCCTCTTTCTGGAACTGAAATTGTATTGTCTGGATTTTAACAAAGGGCATTCTCCTTTCTACTGTGCTGACAGGAAACACATTGAAATCCTCATGAGAAATTTAATATTTGCATTTTTTTTTCAACTTTATAGGAAAATTTTCTGATCCTGTTGATTTCTCCCCTCCTTTTTATAATTTCTTTCCTTTTCCGGTGCATTAATTCTGATGCAATTTCTCACATTCTTCCTTTTGAAAGAATTCACCTGTGATAGGAGCCTTCCACATGGTAACTGCAAGCAATGAAAAGCAACATGCATAATGCACTGAGTTTCTCTACTCAGAGTTAATCCATCTGATTTTGGTTTAAAAGGCTACTAGACCCACATATAAATAGTATAAAAACCCTCAGGATCAACTAATACAAAGCAAATGAAATATTTTGGTATAAAATACATGATGGCATCCTCCAGTAATGAATTATACCTCGGGAGACACTATGGATAGTCCAGTAAAAAGAAAAATGTAACTTTTTGTTACTAAAATACTCTCAGTATGTAAGGCTGGATACTTGGTTCTTCTGCTTGGTTACTTTTTTCCTCTTGATCTAGAAACAAGTCACACACAAACCATCAGTTACTACGTTGCATAAATGTTTACAGAGTGACAGAAACACTCCTTCTACTATTGCCAATAGCAGTTTTCGTGTTTCAGTGCTGAAAGTTTCTATTTCAAAATACTTTTAGAAACACTCAAAGGAAAGCAATCCCATTTACTAGAAATTTTCCAAATGTAATATTTCTGAATAATTTCATGCAATTCAGAAATAGCATGGCATGTTTGCAATAGACTCAGGACAAGAAATTTTTTAAAAGATATTATGGGATGGCTGAAATAAGGGGAGCTTGCTCTCTGGCATAGATATTATCTCAAGAACGTGAGAAATGCCATCTGGCCTACAGAAATCAGCCATTAAAATTATTACAGTATCAAAGAAAACAACCTACTAAACTTTAGCAGTGTAATGAATATCATTGATATCCCTTTGAATAGGGTGGCAAACTGAAGAGGTTGTTAGCAAGAAAATTCTCCATTGTCAGAGAAACAAAACTCTCCTGTTTCATTAATGGCTCCTGATCTTCCTCTGATGCTAAAAGCAATGCAAAGTTGGTACTGAGTTGCCATCCCAGCTTCTCCTGTGATGAAAATATGTGTCTACAGCTGCATATGTAAAACCACTCACAGACTTTGAGTGATCTATTCCTTAGATATCGGGGGGTTCTCTTGGCACTTAAAGAACCGGAGATACCGAAATATTGTCTGTAACAGCTGTATAAACTGAATTTGTGTCACATCACCTAAGAGAGGTGATACACAGCCCAATAACCATAGTGAGCATTTCCTGCTGTGGGAAAGCTTTTCTGCTCTGCTGAGAATACAGAATGGGTGGTTTGGAAATTATTAGAAAATAATCATTATCTTAGAGTGCAAGACTTTTAACTTAGCCTGATGAATGTGTGTCTGCTTCCCTCAGAAACGGGTGGCAAAATTTAACCAAAGAGAACAAACTGATTCTGCTTGTCCTACCAGGGTGATGCATGTTACTGAATCCTTCTCTTCCATTTACCCTACTAACAGCCATTTCAGCTGTACATACAGAAAATATGGGAAGTAAACAAAACTGTTCTCACTCATTAATTTAACACTGAACTCTGGGAAATGAGCAAAGTTTTCAAGTGTGACCTTCATTTTGAGGTTGCCCATGCCTTATCACTATCCAATATTAGCCATTTACTGTTTCTGGATTCAAGAGAATTGAACACCTGCTTTTTCTACCAATTACTACTGAAAGTAAACTCTAAATTTGTTTTGAAATAGAACTCCCACTGAAAACCAAGTAATGAAATTTGAGATAGTTTTGAAATATGACTTTTAATTTCCTGCACTTCAATGCCCCTGTCTGTACAATGGCCATCCCAGCTAAATGTTGAGGAGGCTTGTCAGCTTACTAATAAACAGGAAAGAAGTCATTAATACTGTTCTCAGATTGCACTATGAAAACTCAGAGAGTGAAAGTCCATGGTAATTCCATTTCCCCCATGGAGCTCTTTTCTTGCTGCTCTCTCAAGACTGAATTTCTGTCACCCTTCAATGGACTTGCCTCTAAATTCCTCAGATGTTGGGTGCTGTGCAGAAACTCAGTCTCTGTGGCAGTTATGTGCCACTGGTGACTGTGTAATATTTTTCAGCACAGGCTTAAGGGATCTGTGCTGTCCACTAAAGGATCCTGTGGAAATCATGGATATCTGCTCATGCTGGACATCTTCCATCCTTTCATGCCCGTGCAGTGGCATTTGTGCAGAAAGCAAGGAATATGTGCTAGCAGAGCTACCTCTACCAGTTACACAGAATTGGGGCTCTCTGTGGAGAGCTTTTCCAGCCCCATATTTGTCCCCTACAGAATGGTTGTGATGTTGGTCACGTAGCATCTATGTGTGTCCAAAAATGTCCCACTGTGAACTTGCTGGGCTGGCTGTCAAATACATTGAACTCTTCTAATTGGAATACTTGCATGGAATAGTAAATTCCTGGATGTATATTTACCTTTGCAGTGTCTAATCAGCTCTGTGTGAGGTTGGTAGCTCAGGCCTCAGGTTTGTAGGAGCTATGAACCAATTCCTTCATTCTCTGTTAAATGCAGGGAATTTGCATTTTTAAAATTATCTTTGTTGAAATTTAAATAATTTGAACCTCAAATAGAAAATTTTCCTCAGTGTGTTTTGATGAAACAATGCAAAATGGTGAAATTGTTTAGCTAACCAGCCAGGGCAGGCCTTTTTTGAATAAAACATTTTCTGTCTTCAGCAGCTGAAAGTTTGTGGAGATTTTGATGATACAAATGAAAGGCACCTTGTCCATGCACCAGAGAAGCTCACAATGCTTTGCTGGAAACTGCAGACGGAGGCAGATTGTTGTGCAATGCTGGACAGCTTCCAATGCAATTCCTTCAGTGCACCTGTGCTCCAGGTACAGTGACCTGTTCTTTGCCAGCTTTTACAAGGAGTTAATTTATATGGAACTTCATTTATGAAAGATTAGGTTTTCATACACTTCATTGATCAGTCTCAGGTCTCTCAAAAGTATTGCTTTCTTGGTAATGTATCTGCTCAAGATAATATAGTTTTTTGTCATTAGTAGTTTCTGATTGACTGGGTTGAATTTCTCATAGCTGAAATAGTCTGAATTTCAGACTTCTGAACTTTACAAGCCCTAATAGAAAACTGCATGGAGAAAAATTTTCAGTTCTAACATAGGATTAGAGACAGAAGAGCAAAAACAAACCTAAAAACTATTTGATTTTTTTCTGTGTAGGGTTCTGACTAACTTATTTATTTTACTTGTTCTATTTGAAGGGAGAGTAAATTACTTTGATAAATAAAATTTAAAAAATTAGCAGTAGAAGCAGTTGACTTCTTTTTATTATGTTATTGCCTGGAAATCAGCAATAATGGAGCAATATTGAGGACAGTTTTACACACATTTACCCTTCATGCAGAGTGTCAAGTACATTTATGTTGAGTATACTGATTCCTTGTATTTATACCAGGTGATCCCCCACACACATATGTTTGTTGGTGACTATAATACTTCTTCCATTGTCAATATCCAAGCATTATTTATTAATTTCTAGCTAAATTTCATGATCCTGTCTCTGTTGAGAACAGATGTGCTGCAACTAGGGTACAAATGTAAAGATTACGTGCATGTTGGGGTAAATGAGCTCCAGTGGGATGGTGGAGCTGAGCCCACCCAGCCTCACTGTAATTGGTGATATAAACCAGATAAATAGTGACATTATAACTGGAGATGTGAAAACTTCTCCAGCACAGGAACACATTTAAATGGTTTGCCTTTGGTCTCTCTGTAAGGAAACTTCTTGTGGAAAGACTGTATTTTAATAACATCAGATTTCATAGAAACAAAGAAAGCCATTTGTCCATTATGTAATAGAATGTTATAATTAATATTCTGGGGAAAACAATGCTGAACATTAGATCCATATTTGGATGAAAATCTAGCACCATCTATTTCCATCTTAAAGCCTAATTACCTACAAAACCAAAGCAGCAGCAAATCCACTGATATTACAGCAGTTACTCATTTTTTATATTTGCACAATTTCAGAGTAATCTCAGGGACAATATAATGTGAAAAGAGAGGCACTATAAGTGACCTTGGGTCATAATCATAGTTAGGAAAAACAAGCAGATTTTTTAATATTGCATTTTATAGGCAATTGAAAATGCTCCCGAACAGCTTCACTCATGAATGCAATTCTCTTTTTTAATAATCTGTGGACTTCCAGAAAGCAATGAGAACAGCATGGTTGTTCTGGAAATGCATTTTTAGGCAAAGTATAGTGAAGTATTCATACAGAATTTTTGTAACACAGGAAGAGCTACAAGAGAGTAGCACAGGAAGATTGTTCTGACTTGCTTGTTGGCTTGCTTCTCCACCCAGGTAAGATGTGAATGAAGAAAACAATAACACCCTCATTTTTAAATGATTACTTCTGATTTGGACGATCAAAATAAGTTTTTAATTTTTATTTTTAATTTAGGACTGTAGTTCAAAGTTCAAGTTTATAAAAAAGGTTATGATGGATTGGTGTGTGCTTTATTCCATTTGTAAGTATCAGTGTGTAGCAGGTTCACTCTGAGTTTAGATGGGAAATCCAGCCACTGAAATCTCCACAGAGCTTTGCACTTTATAAGCAGAAAAAAACTTAGTAATAGCAAGTGCAGAGTAAGACCTTCATGAAAGAAATCTATTCTGAGATCTTTCTGTTACCAAGTAAGGTGGCTAAAGGATGACATCAGCTGTAGCACAAGTACTTATTGAGGGAATATTACAAATGACAGAATCTATTGAACAGGATCTTCTGCTTAGACTGCCAGTCAGGCTTGTCTAATGGTAGTAAAAATGGGAGAAAGAAGACCTGAATTTAAAGGAGGCTTCAGCAAAGCAATTGCAGTAGTCAATTACTTTAGGTGAAACAGGGTGAAAAGAATCAAAACAATGAAGACTTGCAGGCTATTTTGATGCTTCGGATTTGCATTTTCTTCTTTTACGCATCTTTCTCATCCAAACCCTTGGTCACAGAAGACATTTTCAAGATTTTTTTCTTCATTCCTCGTTGGAATGAATCTAAATATTTATGTGAAAGATACATTTATATGGCAGAGGAAAGGTAGGCTGAAACTTGTTTACAGAAGATTAATTTTCATAGCAAAATAAAACATGCCTCTGTTTTGCAGATAAAATTAACAAAAGTTGTTTGCCTAGAAGATTCAAGTCTAGAAAAATCTCAAAGATTTTCCTTTATAATTAGTGTGCTGACTGTGGTGTAGCTGTTATTGTGTGAATAATTTATGCACATCTGGAGTCCCACTCTATATTTTATTGTCTTCTGGGAAAAAGTAATAATTTTACAAAAGGACAAGCCAGTCAGATGGTTAAAAATCTATTTTTTTTTTCCCTGGTTTAAATCACTCTGGATGCTCTTTAAGTCCAAGTTATGGCCCATGACTCCACTGTCTTGGTGAAAAGTTTGCACTTCCTCTGTGCAGCCTCATTGCCTTGAGATTTTGCCTGATAATTATAACTGAAAAGTGCTGGAAACCCAGCCTGGGCACTGATTGTATGTGACAAGCAGGGAAGAAATGGGCTTTTGCTCTAGATCTGTGAGCCAGTAAGAATAAAAACAAACTACTCTTATCTTCAGCAATACAGTGGAAACCACCAAATTATAACTGAAAAGCAGTAATAATTAATTTATACTTTTGGATTCCAAGCTTTAATTCCACCCCCCCCCCCCCCCCCCCCATAAAAGTTCTGCTGTTGGAACACAAAAAAGTGTCACATTTCCAAATGAGAATAGTTTACATAAGGAGGTCCTTCAAAGCAGGGCAGTGTCTTTTACACCTGCAAAACACTTTGTATGCAGAGGTTTCCCTGCTCAGGACAACTCATGGGTTAGTCCAGCCATGGAGCTGCAATGTGCTTACAAAGGGGATAATTCAGAATTGCATCACTTGCCTCATTGCACTCACTGCTATTGGGAAACTGCATGTTTTGCATATTGCACACAAAAATCTGGTGGTTGTGGAGGGAAGGCAGGTCAGATCTGGCTGACCCACACACGTTTTCCACTCTGAAGGTGCAGAGAGGCACTGGGACCTTAAATGAAACTCTCAGACTTGGTGCAGTCCATTCCAGGATGGAAATGCAGCTGCCTGTGCTGGTTTATGCGGCACTGCTCCCACTAAATAACTATCAAATGGCATCATTCACTGTATGAAGGGTACTTAAGGGAGTGGATCCTCATTCATCATAGAACTTTGATTTTTAGATCATTATATATAAAGCTTATGAATCTTTACCAAACTGCTTCATTCACTGAAACCCAGAATTGATTTCTTTTTTTCACTGTGAGGCTTGTGCTGAACAGATCAATGTTTAAGCATGTCTGAAAACAAGAGTCATCAATCACCTACTTTAGTACAAGCTCTTGGGATTTCAGAGCAGGTTTTTAAAGCTTGTAGGACTAATATTACATAAGGAATATATCCAGTTATTATGCTGTAAAATATTTTTCTCTACTAATATCTATGTGTGCAACTAGGAGAGGTTTCACTTGTTCCATTATTTTGTTCTGGCTCAAGACATTTACTGGCTTTTATTAAAATGAAAAAGCAATGGAAAAATAGATGAAACTCAATTTTTTCATTTTAATGAAGTGTCATGTATGTCCTTTATGAAACTTACCATTTACATTGTTGGTTTAATCGTTACTTTATTTTTATTCCATTCCCTCCTAAATACCTTGCTTGGAGTCAAAGCTTTACTATTTTAGATGTGAGGGAAATGTGAAGGAAGAGTACAATCTGGTTTTACCATCTGCTACTTGATCTTGTGAATACAACTTATATGGCTCAGTTAATGCAGCATATACAGTTCCTTCATATTAAAAGCAGTGTTTCTTATGAATTAACTACACACATGAAAGCCCTTGCCTAAAGTCTCAGAGCTAATAGTACTGCTGGAATAGTTCTTGGAAAGAGACTGTTCTCTATATAAGGTTGTTTTGTGTGAATTTGTGTCTGTAAGGATGAGCTGCAGGTTAAAATGCATTCTGGAAAGGAGTGAAAGAAAATGACAATTACATCTCTATGAATATGGACAAGCTTCGTATGTAGCTGATGAATTTATTTCTCAGAAGAGAAATGAACTATAAAGAACAGATTTTGTAAGACATATCTACTATGGCATTCCTTGTCCCAGGACGGGAATGGCAGAGCTGCCCTTTGGTGCTGTGGTGCACGGGCTCTCCAGGCACCTCTGCCACTGACTCAGGGAGCAAAGTTCATTAGCTTGCACTTGTGTTTCTAGTGTTAATAATGCATAACTTTGCTTTTTCTGGTGGATAAATTGGGATGGTGGAATCTTAATTTTATATCAGTGAGCAGATTTGTAATATTTTGCGTAATTGCAAAAGATGCAAGTTACCATGCTCTGGAATTGGAGAAGAAAGTTTTTCTTGTTTTGATTCATCGTCTGTATTCAAAAATTAGAGATTGTACTTAACTTTGTTTCGTAACTCCTTGACTGATGTGATTTTCTAGATTGTCTTCTTTCACAGAATCACAGAATAATGAGGTTGGAAGAGTCCACTAAGGTCATCAAGTCCAACCTATGTCCTAACATCTCAACTCAGAGTCTAGACTATAGCACCAAGTGCCATGTCCAGCCTTTTCTTAAACACATCCAGAGATGGTGATTCCACCGCCTCTCTGGGGAGAGTGTTCCAATACTTTATTATTCTTTTGGTGAAAAATTTTTTCCTAACATCCAACCCATACCTTCCCTGACGTAGCTTGAGACTGTGTCTTCTGATCATAGAATCCAAAATTTTGACACCAACCCTTGAGCCACTTGTTAATGATGTGTGTTCTATTTCTTTCATCATTTTTCTCTGCCACCAAAGGGACTGAGCAGAACATTTTTTAGGTTGTTATTTTACCCACCCTCCTAATAAAATAAAGTTTTACTTTCTAATAGAGATCAAGTAACATAGAAAATCTTTATACAATATGGATATCAAAAGTTAATTATGAAAACAATTCAAGTGCTCCATTGAGACCTAGGAGAATCAGACTCAATTATTCAGTAACAACTGAACCCTCATATTTCTTATTGTGTTTGGTTTTTACTTGGGAAAAAAAAATTCAATGAAAATGGCTATTATTTAATATTTAGTTTTAATTTCCATATAAACACAATGTTCCCAACTAGGAACTTGGAGGCTGTGAATAAGCAAAATGAACTATGAAGTTTACTAGTCTAAAAACTCAATAGTTTACATATTCATGAGGTTTTATTATTGTCACTGCTGGATAACATTGCCCATTTAATTCACTTCCTACCTCTTTCTATGAGTCTCCAAGTCAAATCCCTTGTGAGTTGCTCTGTAGGATAAGGGGGTGTTCTTCAGGTTTACTGAAGAACAGAATAACTAGCCTTTTATTTGTTTGGCCCATTACAATGTCTTTCATATGGCTTATATTAGTTATTTACCAAGTACGTTTACACATTTGACTTCTGAGGATTGAGCTCAATAATTGGGAAATATGTATTCTGAGTGTGTAGTTTATAGTGTATAACTTATGATTTCAGGGACTAGACTTATCATAGAGAATTACAGTAATTTCGTGTGTATAAGATGCACCTTTTTGACTGAAGTTTTGATCCAAACCTGGAAGTACGCCTTATGTACCGGTGCACCTTATATATGGACAATGTTCGGAAGATTGCCAACCTGGAAGTGCGAGGCAGGCTGGCCCAAGGCGGGGTGGGGCTGCTGGGAGCCGGATCCTCGTTGCAAAACAAAAAGTGCACCTTATAGGCGTGAAATTATTGCACCTTAAATCCCTTGGAATAGAGAGTATCAGTGTTTTTCTGAAGTCAGTATTAAGCAGCATTGCTATCTAATGTAAACTCATCATGCTCACAATGCTGATTACAGGCACCACAAGTTCCACTGGGTTATAGGATTCAGGTTTGAAAGTGGAGAGAGATTATTTGCAGCTGAATAGAGGGTAAAGTAGCCTGTCAGCAACTTAGTGTGTCAGCAACCTTAATGGTAGTGAAAGGAGAGGGAATTTAGGAATGTTGGGAAGGAAAGACTGCCTGATCTATAAGGCCAGGGAGCAATTCCAAACCCAAGGTGAGTTAATTTTTATTTTTTGAGAGAGAAGGGTCCTGACAGTGGTACCAGCCCATTAATTTTCTGAACATGTTTTCTAATAATTGGGCCTGAAATAACCAGCTCCTCTGGACTGCCTGTGGGTTGGCACAATAAGAGAGACATAATTCCACTCACTCAGAGGATGTCTGAGATTGGCTCATGTGAAGGTCTGCACCACTCTGCCCAGCCTGGAAACATTCTGCAGAATTGTGTAATACAGAATTTCCTCACTGAAAAGTTATCCATGTATGATCCTCAGCTACCCCTGGAGGTATCAGAGGGTTTTGTGTATTTCAGTTTTTGCGTAGATACCTTTTGGATGTAGATTCACACTCTTTCCTTTAAAGCCTCTTTATTTTATATGTATTTGTCAAAACGAGGTGTACATCAGTTGATCAGTCTCTCTGACTCTCCTATTACAAAATGGCTTCACTGTGTATGAATAGATTTAGTATAAAATCTTAGAAGACCTTTAACATGTATTTCAAATTGATGTTTGAGAATAGCTCTATGTTTATTTAGATCAACAGACAAAGCAGAAGAATCACCAACTGGCAAACCAAGCACTGTTAGTTTGGTCTTCATGATACCAATCCCCCACCCCTTCCCCCAAAGTGTTGTTTCCACAACCTGTCAAGATGAGAAATGAAATTGAAACTTAACTGGAAATGACAAAGATGCTCTTGGAGATGAAATCTGATGAAAATCCATCAGTGTGGCAAGGGAGATTGTATTTCAGGGCAGTTCACCTGTCTGAGCTAGAATGAGCAGACAGTGAAAAATGCTGGGTCTGTTATTTGCATATTTATATTAGAGCCAAATCTTGCCAAATATTAAACGTCCTCCCAAATTATATCCTGTGACAGAAAACCTGCAATGGGAAACAGTATGGTCTTGTGATTGGAATGTCATTTATTATGTGGCTACTTCTAGAAATCTGGATATCTTGTAATAGGTGGATTTTTGTTTCAAACAGCAGTAATTAACTTTAATCATCTGTTGCTGTATATAGAACTTTCATCTGATGTATGGTTTTTTACATAAAGATATATTCTAGTAGAGAATGGAAGGGTACTCATAGAGTCATATTCAGTATGATAGCAATACTGGTATTAAAATCACAGGTTAAGGAATAATGTGGCAATTAAAATTCAAGATACACCAAAACTGGAGAGGTGTGCGTGTGCTCCTGCCCTGTGTCCTACCAGCGACTCAGATCCTTTTGTTCAGTCGGGATTTCACTCTCACACGAGGTATGGGTGAAAACAATCTGTGATTTAAATTGCAATGATTGTGAAGGGCTCAGCCTGGGCCTGTGAAGAGCTGTGAATGTGTCAGTGTGGCTTTGGCAGGCTTTGGGACCGTGGCTGGTTTTGCTCTGCACACACGGGAGAAGATGCACACACTGCCCACCACTGGGTCCTGCAGGATGGGATAAGAACCATGTCTGCAGGAACCTGCACATACTGCACTTAAAATGTGACTTTTCTTAAGCCTTGATAAAGGTCCCTTTGTGTTCACTTTGCAAATGTTTACATGCTCAAATTTTGTAGCAAAATAACAAATTTCATTGGAAAAAATGACTGTAATATTTGATGATTCAGTAGACGTGTATCTGAGTACTTTCATTTTTAAAATGTATGATTGTTATCAATAATTAAATACTTGAGTACATGAAGCCTCTTGATGATTGTATTTTTCTCTACCCAGTAACAACATATTATGTTCAAAATATTCACATTCAATTCCTTGAAAAAGGTTTTTTAATATTTTAAATTGTGATGTAATCAGCAATTTGCTATCTGCCTACAGAGAGTGTCTTAATTAGTTAAAAAAGTTTATTAATCACTCATTCTGCTCTAAATTAAATGTAATTTTATAAGATGAGGGATTTATATTAAATATAATGGAAACTGTGATGATGTTTAAGCAACTTCTTTTTAAAACCTAATGTAATGGAATGTGTAAGGTTACATCTTAAAAATCTTATTTTCATAGTTAGTAATTACACTGATCAAAATGGATGTATTTTATTATAGATTTAGCATTTCTCTAATGATTGTGAGCTGAAAATTTAATCATGGCCTTTAGCACAATATTATTGGATTTCAGGTTTTTGAAAAAATTTGATTTGAAAAGGAAAATTAAGGTGTGTGTTCTGAGGTTCCTTTTCATATTGAGTAATGTTTGTGTCTCCACAGATGTATTCAGTCAGTTTTATACAGAGTAGCTTTCTCCTCTATGAGAAGTAGCTTAGATTAGACACATTATCTTGTATTTACCACACAGATGCACTTAAAATTGTTCTTGGGTCAAACTTTGCCTGGGCAGCTCCAAATGGTGTCACATTCAAATTATTTTCTTTCTTGTTTTATAGCCTTTGCTTTCAGAGGCTTGTCCTCTGGAAAAAAATAAAATATTCTGTTGGATCAGTTTCTAACACTCAGGTGTTAGTTGAACAATATAGCTCAGGGCAGGAGAGTGACTTTAACCAAAGACTAAATTTGATGCAATTTTCTGAGGATAGTTGCATGTCAAGATAACAGTAGAATTACTGAAACATGTATGGTTTAAAAATATTTTTTTTCTTACGTCATTACTCTATTTATTTAATGTTAGCATGTCCTAGCTGTCAGACATTTGAAGCACCATCTTTCCAACCAGATTTTATCTATACAAAAGATCAAGTGGCAATGGTAATTATGTCTCATAAACAATGTCCAGATACAAATCGCTCTGGATATCAAATTTTAGTGGCAGATGTGCCATATGGCATCAGGACTACAACTATTTGGATGTGTGAGATGATAGATGAAATAATTGTTCAAAATTCTACCAATATTACCTGATGTTCTCTGCAGTTTATTTAAAAATATTTAAATATATGTATTTTTTATGGCAAGACTCAAATATGCTTGGAGTGCTTTAAAAAAGTCTCCTTTTAAATATATCAAACTATTTTACCGTGTCAGTGACTGAAAAAAATAAAGGCAATAAATAATTTTCTCCTGGATATTTGAGAATATGCCAGCTGCAGACTAATCATTTTACAATCTGTTCTGCAATAAATAAGACATTGAGATTTAATAAAATCTTACTTACTGAATGTTTCTTCTTTTGGAAAACATTTCAGATTTTTTTAGTATTTACTTGAGATATTTAGTAGTTGCTCAGATGTAATTCTGTAATGTTAAGGAGGAGATGTTAAAATCATATTTTCTGTAGCTGCAGAAACTTTATGCTTTTATTCAAGTTCTGTAATGGAAGACAATGATATTTATAGCTCTGTAATGGGTGTCATGGGAGACTGCAAGACTAGTTTATATCCACTTCATATATCAGAAAATGCACTGTAGTTTTATGATAAAATATAAAATTGAAGGACATGAGGCTCTTTTTAATCTCATGGTTGTCAAAAGTTTAGATCTTTATTTATCAATCAAATGGGCAATAGATAGATTCCTAATTATGCTACACATCTCTGTAGGACAGGGACACAAGTACTAAGTTTCATTAAGAAAATTGTGTTCATGTTTTGCAAATGTGTATAACTCAGTATATAACTATACTGAGGCCTCAAATTGAGAAATAATATTTCAACTTTAAAAAGCACTAGGCACATGTGTTAAATCCTCTATAATCCTGCCCGGGGAGTATACATACAGAGCTCAGTGTTTCATAAAGCAAGAACAGTATTTTCTCAGCTGATCCACCTAAATACTTCACATATAGAAAATTGAAAAGGAATTTAGTGTAATTCTAGTCTTAAATATTAAAATAAGAACACACCCATCATTTTGAAAGTACAGATTCAAGTTGGAAAATTCTCATTTCTTCTCCCTCTGGCACAAAAATGTTCCAAATCAGACGTTTTTATTGCATTGCAGTGGGAAGTGTTCAAATAGGAAGGACAGTGATATGATCTCATTGTCCAAGAGGCTTTATTATACAAAAAAACCTCAAAAAATTCCTGTCATTGTTTCACCTGAATATTTTCTTATCTAAACCCTACCTCTATATCTCAGTTTAATTTCCTCAGATATTTCAACTTTCAGTCCTCTACCCTTCTGTGTACCTGTATCATAAATGTTGATGATTTTTATCCTTTTGGTGAGAGTACATAGAGCATTTATTGCTTTATTCCAGATTTCATTACATTAATTTCACACTCATTAACCGCACCTGGTTATAAGCCGCACTTCTGGGTAGCTGGGAAGACCATGGAAATTGTCCATAAATAAGCCACACCGGGTGATAAGCTGCCTTTTTTTTTCTTTTAAAAGCGAGGATCCATGTGCGACAAAGTAACGAGTTAGTAACAGAATCATGCGATCACGGGGTTTGGTGTCAGATGCTCAATTTGCAAACAGTTTTCAAAGATCGGCGAAGCTTTTAAACGCAGTCCCAGGCGCCCTCCCTGTGCTGCAGGCCCCAGAACTCTCGACCCCGGTGCTGCCTGTGGCGGCTCACTTGCCCATGTGAAGGCAGCGGTGGTGGCTGGCTCGCCCACGTGAATGCGGTGAAGCCGGGCTGGCCGTGCAAAGTCAGCGGTGGCTCGCCACCCGCTCACCAGTGGCCCCGGCTCGCTGCCCACCTGGCAGCGGCTCTGCGGCAGCTCCCTTCGCGGCCGGCTCACACTTCCAGGTTGGCATTTCACTGGAATTTGTCCATAAATAAGCTGCACCTGGTGATTAGCCGCACTTCCGGGATCGGCTCGATTCTTCAGTGAAATAGGTGCGGCTTATCAGTGTGAAATTGCTGTAATCTATTAAAATGTTGAAAGCATTACACTGGAACATGCACTGCAAACAAAATATAGAGTAAAATGAATGTTTGTATGTGTTAGATACTGCAAATTGCTGTCATTATTTCTGATGTATGTATGAAGGTCGAGAATTCAAAATATTTTTATAATGCAGAAATAAAACTTGTGCCAGTGGATGTTAATCTGGTGGATAAAACCTCAAATCAATACAGGATTATTTGCTGCAGATATTCCACTGGCTTTCATATTTAAGTATGTGTGCAAAGGAGGTAAAGTGAATGGAATGTACAGGGAGACTTGCTGTTAATTTATTTTTTATTTTCATTTTAAGTATAAACATGATACTATCCAGACACAGAAAGATGCAGGGAGAATCCTGCTTATTTTCCACAAAAGATCTGTTGGCCTTCTAGTGATAGTCAATTGTTAGAAATGCCTTCTTGTTAATGGTTGATTCTCGATTATTTTTAAAATTCTTGACCAAAAAGACATCATCTGGAGCTGTGTGTGCTTCAGATTAATCTTTGTATTACTCTCTGTCTCTTGGGTCAATGTTTAGGCCTTTGAAACTTGACTTGTGGAAGACAGGTCAACACACTTCAGTAATTTCTAAGAAAATAATCTGTAAGAAACTCTTCTTCCATTTTAGCTGAGGTCTGCTAGCTGGAAATGGTCACAGACCAGAGAAATAAAAAAATGCAGTGTTTTCATGGGAGTGATCAACAGAAACAAAGATTACATGTCTTTGAGCTTAGGATAAATACTTTTTTTTGGTGTAGTTTTAAAATTAAAAATGCTTTAGAAGCTTTTATTCTTAAGCAGTCTCTTGTACAATCTGCCTTTCATAGGCTTATGAGCTAAATGCAAACTGATCCCTATTGCAATGAGAGGACAGGAAGTAAAAAGCTTTTTATTCTGCCAGCTCAGTGTAATGGCCAAGCAGAGTGGGCTCAGTAATTCTTTTGATGACATTCCAGTTGTTCTGTATTCTATTCCTCTGTTCACTATTCAGACCCCAAGAAGCAGAAGGCTAAGCAAAGATCTTGGTAAACTAGTCCTAATTAATTAAAATTATTTGAAGATTCCCTTTGGAAAGGGATAATTAAATTCAACTTGTTCTTCAAAAAAAAAAAAAAGCAAGTAATTGTTTGATTACTGTGACCTTTATGTTTAAACAGCCTTTCCCCTCTGCCTTTTTATAACTGAAACATTTAGGATGTAGAAGTATATATGCCACCCTACAGAAATGCAAGAGATAGATCCTCAAATGATGTGGTGCATACATAGTCATAGCCTGCCGTTTAGATAAAGCGCTATTTAATTTAAAATACAAATATAGTAAAGAGGTGGGCAACAGAGGAAGCTGTTACTGATTTCCATGCCTGATGGCCCACTGGTTTCTGACAAAAAGCTGATTAGAGGCATCTCTGCTCAGGGAAGTCTCCTGATGTTTGCCTGGGGCAGGCTCAGGATGGTGGTGAGCTGCATCAGCCTTTGTGCAGCATCCAGACACAGCTAATGGATGCTGCCTGCCTGGGACAGCTCTGCATTAACCATGAGGGCTGCAGCTGCTTGCAGTCACACTGTTGTTTGTCTTTGGAATTTCCTATTGTTTGGGAAGTAACTGACAACAGGGGCTGGTAGAATATTTTTTTCTGAAATAAAATCCCCATAAGACAAGAAAAGTCAGCCATTTCCTTTGTTGGGTGACAGTACTGGAACAGTTATATTTGTGCACAATTGAAACTATGGGTCACAGCTCATAAAGGTTTTCCATAGCAACTTTGCCCTAGAGGGTGTTGAGTTCAGCCCTCCAGGCATGAAGTGACCAAGCCTGTCCTGAATTCTGCTTTAACTCTCTGAGCCTGTGATGAGGTTGAGGTTTGAGCTCCCTGGCTCCTGCTGGCCACAGGGCTCAGCCTGGGTCATGCCTGGCTCTCTGCCCCGGGAGCAGCATGGGAGGAGCCCTGCCAGCTCTAGGGGTCTGCTGTGCTTCACTGGCCCTATAAGTAAATTGTCATTACTGTCACATCATCCCAGGACCTTCTGTTTCAGGAATAGAGCACTTCAGTGTTTTTAGGGCAAAATTTTCTCATATTTGCTGGTTTGATGAACTGAAAATTGAGTGAGACTGATGCTAAATCAGAATTAAATTGTGTTTTTATGAAAAATCTATCCAACCTTTGAAGTCAGGTTTACTGACCACAGGGAAGACTCATTTCCTGGTATTTTATAATTCAATTGGAATGTGGTTATACCATATTTGCAGTCTGAAGTGCAATAAAAAGGAAGTAGAAAGGAAGACTGTGGGTTTTTTGTTATTGCACATATTCCTTACTAGATAGGTTTTAATTGATTGAGGTGTCACAGGTGAGCTACTTTAGTTATTTTTCTCTCTCTTCATTTAATAGTCTCTAGGTGATCTATAAATGCAAGCAAAGACTGATGTCTGTTCTCATAATGCCTTAGGTTATTGTACCTCATTTATAGTCTAAAACTCAAAGATGTAGCAGGAAGAGAACTGGAGTGTACTTAAAAATCACTTCTGGAGGATACTTGATAGGTTGTGTGGGGTTTTCTAAAAATTGTAATATTTTTGTTCAGCGATACAGTGGGAGTCCTGGAACTTACTATGTAAGCTTCTGAATTTGAAACATTTTAGTGGCTTCAATAGTTAAGATTGAGCTGCTTCTGATAATTACTGATATGGCTGTTTGGTATGGCTTTTCAGCCCAAACTGTTCATCAAGCTTAGTCTTGGGAATAAAATATGTCAAAATTATTCAAGGCAGCTCAGTAGCAGAGTGGAAGGTCCAGCAATTGCCATTAAAATGTTATGGATGTGGTTGCAATTGACAAGGGGACAACCTTGCACAAAGAAATCCAGACAGCACAGGAAAACCTTTCCCAAAAGACTGTAATTATTTTGACAGAAGATATTATGTGCCAGATTTAAATTGCCAACTCTCCAATTGTTATAACTAGTGTCGGAAGAGATTTTACAGTTCTTGGACAGTGATGCTTCTTGTGGTAGGGGGGACAAGTGATGGGAGTCTCTAAGTCAGAATGCAGGATTGTGTGTGAGAACCTTTCTGGTGATTTGGTTTTTAAGCTTGCAGTTTGATCCAAAAGGTCTTCACTACCTTGCTGGACATAGCTGGACATAGTTATTGTTTTGTAAAGCTGTAGCAGAAATCACAAACTCTAATGAGCCAGATTCTGCAGCACTGCACATTTATATTTATTCCAGTCTATGTACTCATTTATTTTACTTTTAGGATGGTGCAAAAGCCATTTTAGTTTAGTCTAGTGGTTTTTTTTTTTTTTTTTTTTTTCTCTCTGTCCTCCTTTAAGAAAGAAGATGAAGGAATGTCAAAAGAAAATGATATGCCTTTTCTGTTAAAAATCTCTATTAGGACTTGAAAGTAGTTGTTTATTCTTCTATGGAGCTCTTCCAGTAACTAAGATGATATACCTTCTCTTTGAAAAGCACAATTTTTTCCTCTCTCTACCAACTAAGAATTCTCATGTGGGAATGTGTGCTTGAATTATGCAATATTCTGAAGGCAAAGCAGTTTATTCTGAATTTGTGAAAATAAAAACTCACAAAGTAGCTTCTTCCATGTAATATTTTCTTTTTTTCTGTGTCTGTCTCTTATAGGCAGTATTTGATTATTCAATCTTTTAAGTTTTTTCTGCTTGCAATGACATCAAGTTTCTGTAAGAGACTTGGGTGGAACTGAGCCTGCCTGGAGAGGAGGTTATGAAGACTATAATGATAACAAGTGAGAAGGCCCAAGTTGGGACCAGCCAACCTGGGTTTAGAGTCATCTGAATGACCTATGCTGAGGCGTAGACTCTTTTGCAGCTCAGAAAATGTATAAGATTATGAAAATCAATTCTAGAATGAAAGATGTGCCTACATGGACAGTAGACTGGCAAGAATTGCTTCTACTTCATTTTTATTGTGTTCTGTTATAATTTTCCTTTCTGCCTTTTCTGTTTACGATGACAACTCTTTTAGTTTAATTCCCATGAAAATTCTTTTTGGAGTTTAAAATCCTACTAGTATTCTTTCTGAGCTTGCTAGAGGTGAAAACCTCTGCAGGTGCCCTGCAAAGCCCTGAGTACCTGTGGGTCTGAGATAATTGTGCTTTTCTTAAGTTCTACATATTATTTTCTTATTCATGGCTTTTCTAGACTGTATGAATAGCAGTGGCACTGTAGCTGACTCTATTGCTCATCTAGGGAAGCTCCAAACTCTGCATCCCTGCTCCAGACAGCTTTTGGTATTCTTTTTAATGACATTGGAAAAATATGAGCTTTATGATGTATTGTCAAAAGCCAACTTTGGTTGGCTTTGGTAACTTTGTAACAGGTCAAAGAGGATGATTGGTCACAACAATATTTGGATTCAATTTTTTTGTTTACAGTAAATGTTGTGAACACTATAGCAATGTGACAGTATTTTCCTGTATCTCTGAACAGTAAGTCCCAAAAATATAGGCTCATTCTGTGAGATTGTGCTCATTCTGCCTGTGAGATGTTAAGCCAAATGTTTTCCAAGAACAGTTTTCTCTGCAAAAGCATCTCCTCACTGTAAACAGGACAGGCTCTGCAGCTGTTCACCCATGAGCCCATTCCAGAAATCAGCAGCTTTTGCTCTGAGGGCAGAATTTCTTTCCAGTGTGGAGAAATATCCCTGGGTTAGTTCAGTAAAAGTTTGAAGCAGAAGCTCTGCTCAAGGGAGTTAATTCAGACTATCCAGCTAACCTGGCTCCATTGTTTGCTGAACTTGTCTCTGATCCTATGCGCTTTCCCCCATGGCTGTCTTCAAGTCTGCTTCACTTCTGCTAGAACTTGACATACTTGGAGAAAGAGGGATGTTCAGGTAGGTTTCTATTGTTTGATTCCAAGGTTTATGTTTCTGGTCCTCAGGGAAGGGGAAAAAATTTTGTGTTGCTTTTAAATATACAAACCAAATACTTTGTTATAATGATGTTGTCAGAGTATGGGTTTTTTTCACCCAAAATAACATCATCACTCTTTATTTGCTGTTTGTCTTGCTGAAGGTGTTTCTGTGGGAAGATTTGAGGGGTGTTTTCTCAGCTGATGGGAATGGCTGCAAAAATGTTTTTACAGCTCTCCTGAGGGCATTTTCACTGCAGAGTGGAGGTTTGAATCTCAATGAAGATTTATTGTTTTGAGGTCCTGAACAGACACGTCCAGAGGACTCTGCTGTATGTGGATCCTTGATTCTGCTGTCCTCTACTTTCCTCATTGACAGCAGAGAAAACTCTTCCATTTTCTGCAAGATACAGCAAATTCAACAGCTGTAACATTATCTTGCTTCAAGTTTTCTCCAGGAAAACTCAATGTTTGCGTGTTTATTAAGTGCCCTTTAAGTACATCCTTTGACATTGAAAACTCCTTCCTTCCTATGTATTTTGCTATATATTTGTGTTGTAATTCCTTTAATGAAAGTAATGCCTTTTTATTAGTATAAATAGCGGTACTTATTCATTAGATCAATGTGCAGAGCTAGGTATATGAGGAGAGAGAAAATTATTTTAAAATGTTAAATAAATATTACCTTCATATTTTTGTTGTTTAGAATTCCTAACTTTAAGCCAACATTATTCAATTGGAGAATAAAATTTGCCATTTATATGACTAAGCAGCAAATCACAAGCACAGAGTGATCTCTTCTCAAATGGCTCATAAACTGCAATTAGTTACCAGGAAATAATTCATCGTACTATTAAATAGTGAATAAAACCAGATAAATTCCAAGTTGTATTTTTCCATTTTAAAGTAGAGGAAGTTAGAGATGAAGTTTTTCTAGAAAAGTATTCACAGTGCACTGCTAGCCTAATTCAGGGCTCTGAAGGCAGATAAACTTCTGGCTGATATGTTCAAGAGGAAAATTTTAGTATCAGAGAATGAATGGTCACTAGAGGCTATATTGATATGTAATGTCAATTTTTTTTTGCTATAATTCAAAAAGTTCAGGATTTTTGAACGTGATTTCCACTCCCTTGCAGTGTTTCAAGTCATGAGAAATAGTGGTTTTAGGAAAACCAATCTCCCACCTGCAGAGCAGGACAGTTTTTGAGTAATAGTTAAATAGCTGTAAGCTGCAAATCAGCATTAATCTTGAGCAGTGTTGCTAAGGCTGCTGTCAGACTACTTTTTGTTAATTGACATGTTACTTGTATTACAGAGTCTTTTTTTCTTTCTACCAGAAAAGTGGTTATTGATGGCAGAAATATCAGGATTATTTGGCATTCTGCTCTTCTTACTTCTACAAGAGTAGTAGATGCACCTTTATGTCAAATCAGCAGAATTTTAAGGGTTTCTCTGAGCAGGAGACTCTAATGCAGTGTTTTAAGATTATCTTTGTTATGTTGATTTCTTCTCCACAAACATTATGGGAAGCTTCTACTACATTATCAGGACAACTTGTTTTCTGTAGCCAGTAAAAAGAACATCTTATATTTCTCATCATGATCAGTGGCATTAGAGCTTGTAGTGACTTGAATAGATCCATCTCATTTCTGTTAATCTCTAGCTGGTGTATTTGAAGCTACATAAAGAGAAGCCATAGAGTTGTTCTGAATCTATAATAATGCATGAATAATTCATCTCCCAGAATTCTCTGTCTGGAAAGAAGTAAAATATAAACTTCATTATTTATTGCAGCATGTTTTGGTTATAGTCTGCAAGTAATAACTATAGGAAAAGATTACAGAGGAAAATAAATGCTTTAAATAACAGTAATTGATAAAATGATTATCTAGAAGAGTACTCGAAACATTTCCAAAATTGCAAAGATTTTGTTGGGAAGCACGAATTCTTACTTTAATATTCATCAATTTTTAGAGAGGAATGATGTTATCCTAGAGTCTTGATGGAATGTTCTAATTCTTTTCCTGAGAAAAGATTTATTTTATAGAAATTTGGCTGAGTATATTATGTTCTGCTATTCTGGATATACTTTTTCTGAGGTCTTTGCCCTAGAGGAGAGAGCACTGTGTGTGAAGTTAATCAAAGAAGACACTCTAAATAATGTTTTCTGAGTAGCTTTAATAACCACTTGTATGAATTAATTTATACTATTTTTTGAATAGTAATGTTAAGTATATTACAAATAAAATTACATTAAAAATAAAATTACATAATAAAAATATACATGTTGTATGTTAGACTGCAAATAATTATATTTTATATTTATTTGCAATTATTATTTACAATTACAGTAATTTCA
>VRYO01000100.1:12813608-12824783 GCA_009812075.1 Sialia sialis | reverse complement strand
TTCCAAGGGAGGCTCCTGCCTTCCCCAGCAGATACCTATCTTTTCAAACTAAGACATGCTTTCAGAGTAGATTTCCACTTTATTGAATAATGGTAATCTGGCATATTTGTGCATAAAGCAGGAAAATCCGCATGTTCTGAGATTGCCCATGTGTAAACTGGAGAAACATGATACTTAGAGCTGCTGGAAATTTTTTACAAATTTTTGAGATAATCTACTTTTTAAAAATTAATATTAAAATAAATTATTCTGACATGTCCACTAAAACACCTGTAAGCACAATCTGGTCAACACTGAGACTTTTATGTGCTTCCTGTCCATTTCAGAGAAGTTTTCCTTCTGCCTTCTTCCTACTCTGCCTTCCTCATGATTCTTGATAAGCAAAATGAGGGAAATTCTTGTTTAGACATGTTTTGCTGGAACTGTTTTGCTTTTGGCTAATATTTTACACTTGGACAGCCAGATTTTCTTCTGAGATCTCTCTGACAGTTGCTTAAGTATTTGGCACTTCTTGCTCTGTAAGGTGTAAGGCTGGCTTTAGGTTACCTGTTTTCTTCTGTCAAACTAATAGATGCTGGTAGAAGTGCTGCACATTGGCCTTCTCTTCTGGGAGGCAATGATCATGACAGAATGCCATTAATCACCCACACTTACAAACATTTCATCTAAAAGGAGCTGGACTCTCTAAAATTCTTTTTCATTACAGGGAAGTTAGCTTGAAAATACTTTCAAGTCAAAGTGATGCAGTTCTTCATTAGGACTCCCATTGTGACCAAATTCCTTTGCAGTCAGTCTATATATTTTCTTTTCCATTCATTTCTCAATCTTCTGTGTAAAATCCAAATGTTCTCTGGATGCTGCACATAGCGTGAAATCTGCTTTGTACTGTGGCTTTGTGCCCTGCATTTGCACTTATTAAAGTAAGTTTGAGTTGTACATTCCAAACTTGTTATCTTTCTATTTCACAAAATGTGGGTGGAATTTTCCTGTGGCAGAGTGGCTGTTGTGAACTGGGCTCTTTGGAAGTGTTTTCATGCTGAGGAGCCAGATGGGTGGGCACCAGAGTAGAATATACTTCTTTGTCTAAAATAATATGAGTAGGAGACCATTTCTTGTTAGTTGAATTAGTGAGGTCAGCAAGATTTTTCTATAAAGAATAACTGTCCTTTGCATGATTTCACATTCTAATAACCAATTATTCTGAATTTAAGAGCAACATAATTGTTTTTGGCCAAGAACTTCAGAGATTTAATGTGGAAATGAATATTTTTGCAGATGAAGTGAGAGTTTCTGGAATTCAGTTTTTACAAAAACTCAAGATCAGTAATTTGGGTTAGCAGATTAACTGGGTCTTTCCTGCAAATTGACTTAGTAATTCTCATGAGGTATTAAATAAAAGTAAACAAATACCCCACCTCCTTTCTTCAAGACAAAACCCAGTTCCTATTTGTTCCTCCCCTTCAGCACCCAAATTGGTGTGGCCTGCTTATGAGTTTGTTTAGTATTTATTCAATGAATGCAAATTTGGAAAAAATGTATGGGGTGAGAACCATTCCTTTTATTTCTCTTTGAATTTCTATAGCATGATTTTTTTTTTAAACCTAAATTTTTCTTTGTTGTTTACTTCATATCTTACTCTTAGTAAGATTTTTAGCATTATATGTGATTAAATACGGGTATTTGCCCTAGAAGGATGATTTTCAGGACAGAACAAAAAAAGGAAAATAAAACTTAAATGAAAATGCCTTTAATGAAACAATCTTTGAGATAGAGGGTAAGTCCCAGAGAGATCTTGGAAATGCTGCTTGGTACTGAGAGAACCTGATCAGGAGTGAATGCATAGTAGAAAGTGAAGTTTTCCCTAGGCAGCCTAGGAAATGGGGAATTTCAGAGCAATGCAGTCATCTGTAAGAATAGTATTTGTTTTTTAAGGGTGCTACTACAAGAGCAGTTGCTGTCTTCCCCTGAGAAATCATTGTAATTGCTTAATGAGTCTGACAGAGGTTTTCCACACATGCTGTGTTTCTGCTGTGTTTCTAAAATGCACCCATGAGAATTAGAGGCGTTCATCTGTTGCCAGTGAGCCTCAGGGTCACCTTCAGGCAGTGCATGTGTAAGGCTGCACAGAAACTGCAATTCAGACAGAAAAACAAAGCCCGTTGTAATAATCTCCTTTAAATTGTTCAGATGTTATAGGAACACTCTTAGAATATGGGTAAAATGACTCCATAAAGGTCACCTAATGGGATTTCAATAAAAATTATTTCTTAGAGGAATTTTCTCCAATCCCTCAGCATGAAAAAAAATTTGTACTGGGATCTGGAACACCTCCCGTTCTTTCACAGCACCATTCTCACTGGAAGATCTGCAGAGCGAATGGGAACCAATGTGTTACTGCAGAATACTGTGCAAAACATTTGGTGATGGATTCAGACCACCTTAATTTTATTTGTGATCAGCTGCTATAATGTTAATGTTATATGACGTGCTGTGCACTATTGCCTTAGCTGTGGTGTGCAAGTATTCCATGCAGATGGCTTACAGTGAATTTTGAATATTTTTTTCTTTTCCTGTTATTCCTGAATTTTTTAGAGCTAGAAATAAGATGAAAATTTGTGTTTCTTGGCATGTCAAAAATTTGTGTCAGACCAAACCCAAAACATAAAATAAAATGAGATATTTGAATGGACATTTGTATCCCTTGGTTCCTAAGGCGATCTGCTCAGGGTGAAAGCATCAGGAATGAGAAGGTCATTTTAAATGAAAATGTTCTGTTCTGCAAACACTAGGAGTTATTTTTTATAGCTCTTGAAAGTCAAGAACCCTTGTGAAGTGGTTTACTTTGGGAATTCAATTGAAGTCAAACCTACGGGGAAAACCTAAGGGTCATAAGCTGACAAGAAGTAAGTGAAACCAGCTCCTGAACACTCAGATACAGAATAGAATGCATTTTTCTTGCTTTTAGCAAGGTGGGATATTACAGTTCTTCCCTATGGGTGGTGAGAAGAGCTCAGAATTAACTTAGACCTAGTGCAGGTCAGTAGAGTCTGGCAATGCAAGTTGCATTTTGAGTGTGGTCTATAAATTTTCTTACTCTATTTCTCATTGGTCCCTGAACACTGCTGGGCCTTTGATTGTTAAAGGGTTATTTGCTAGTGGAAAAAAATTAAATGACAGGAAATTACTTATAATGATATATATCATCCAGGTGCCTGAATGGTCCATTAGGTTTTTAAAACTTGTTTTAGAGCTTCTAGGTGCTAAAAAAGGTTTTGTTTTTAAAAGCTATGTTTTCTAATTCTAGAATATTAGATATAGAATATAATCTTGCAAGTTACATCACAAAATGAGTTTTGACAGTATACATATATATTATTTGTACAAGTCTTTCTGTTTTATCCAAGGGTTGCTTTGTTTTAAGGCATTTCTCGTCTTCATATTCTGAGCTTGTACAATTTCAGTGTGTTATCTTTCTTTGCTTTTGTTTCCAGACTATTAAAAAAAAAAAAAGGCAACTTGCCCAGTTGATTTTGCGAATTAGAAATTTTGATTTTCATGTGACAATGGAGAAACTATAAATCAGAACAGGAAGACAGACTTGCTATAGGAGATGGTGTTGATGGGCCCATTGCCAAATCTGGTCTGGTTTGGAGTGTCCCCTAAAACAGGGATGTGTTCAGTAGAACTGGGAGGTGCCCTGAAAGGGGAAAACACTTCTGGGGAGGAGCTGCCTGTGAGGTGATGAAGAGGAGCAGAGGGAGGTGGCAGAGGGGAAGAGGCAGCTGCCCAGTCTGTACCTCACAGCCTCTGCTGAGCCAGGGAGGATTTCCTCACTCCTAGGAATGGAGAGTTCTAGGAGTAAAGGAAATTGGATTGTGGTAGGAGTCATCCTCTGCTGGGTTAATCTGGTGAGAATGAACTCTGTGTTCTCAGAGAGAGATGGGTGGCACAAAACAAAATAAATCCCATACCCACCAAAAGCTTTGTGTTTCTGTGCAAATCAAACCTATTGAGGGAATTGTTTGAGTTCAGTAGTTTACTGATGGAATTATTTATTTAGAGAGATACATTTTCCAGCTTGTGTTTTAGCTTGTGACATAAAATAGCATAAGCCCTTGTGAACTGGAGGACAGCAGGACCAGAAGTCTCCTCAGGCTCATCAGAGTAACTTTTTTAGTCTAAGTTTTGATCTAGAAATAAATTTGGCAAAGATAGTAAGAAATCTTCAGTTCATTATAATGTTTAACTGTTGCCCTTAATCTGGGACAAGCATTTACAAAATATTACTCTGTTATGAAATTTGTTTTGGCACCTGTTATCTTGAAATTTCTTGCAAATATTTAGAAATGTGGAATTATAGCCTAAAAAAGATGAGGTAATTTTGTAAGCTGAAACAGCTAACTGTAAAAATGTAACTGCCAGCCTAATTTCAGATAGCGTTCTAATTTATTAATTTAAATGGAAAACTAAAGCTGCCACTTCTCAGTCTAAGGCTATGTTTATGAGTAAACATTAAATAACAATAAAATAAATTGGATGTTTCAGCACTTTCCAACTTTTCCTGAAAGATGTATAACTTGGATTCTGTCCTCTCAACCTGTCTCATCTGAATTCTTCCAATTCTTCCTGTGAGGGTCTTGATTGGATTTCTTTATTACAGTTTGTGCTGGGTTCATGCCAGCTTTGTGCTGCATCCTACCTCTAGTTTCCATCAGCCAAGGGAAGAAGTGAAAGGATACTGAATGAATGAAGGTTATGGTCTGTTGGTACAAAATCAGCCTCTGTGCTTGTGATTCAAATTGTCACCCCATAGCTTCTAATTAATCTTTAATTTAAAAAAAGTTATTTTTTTACCTGGAGATCTGCAGATGGCTTCTGGGATTGAAAACTGTTAATTATCTCCTACTCCTGCTGCTTCTAAGATGGTCCCCCTTATTGACATCACTCGGATTTGTAACTGGAATAGTAATTCCTCCCTTAGGTTCCGATTGCATTGCCTGTGCTGTTTAGTTAGTGATAATGTAAGAGTGTCAGGATGAGAGAGTAATCCAGAAAAACTACCAAACCCCAGAATAGCAATGATGGGAAATTTATCTGCTCTGATTTGGCTGCTTTTTTGATTTTGTAAGTGGCAACTCCTAAATTCTGTTTGTGTTCAGCTCTGACTGTATTAAGAGTCCTGCCTGGGCTGTGAGAGAGGCAGATACCTCGAGTCTCTGCAGAGCATGATTCCAATCAGTAGTGAGGCTGTCAAGAGTCTGGCAAGATACAGATGTGTTGTCTTGCAGGCATTGACATCACGTGAGTGACATGTTGTGATGTGATGTCATTCTTAATGGAGTTTGTGCTTCTCAAATTAGGGAGTAGTGGGAGGCCTCAGCAAGCCCCCCATGCTGAAGGATGAAGAATGTGCTGTATTAGTTCTTGCTTTCATTCAGGACAACCTACTTTCACAAAAGACTAATTCCTTGTGCAGGGCCAAGATATTTAACAGTTGAATGTGTTTGGGTTCTGGAATAGTTAAAGCCCAGAGTTGTACATAAAGTTGTAGCTAGTCAGATCAATGCACTTTTGAGACGTATAATGTGCTGCTTAAATTGATGTTGTATTTTCACTTGTCAGAGATCTTTTGCTTCAACTATCTTGATTTTGTTGTGACATATCAGTCTTAGGAGGAGTAGAAATGATGAACTTGTCTAGTAATGATTGAGCATTCAGTATAAATATTTTATATTCCTAAATATTTTATATTCCTAAATAAATAAGATAGGTGTTTATATTTAAGTCACGTTGCTTTACATCCTTTATGTTATGCTGCTGTAGTTTTACTATAGTTACACATTATGCCAGTTCAGTGTGGGTTTTATTTTTGTATGTAAACTTAGTCTGTCAACAAAATTATAGGAGAATGAATGATAGATTTAAACATAACTATGCTTGGTTTTGTTTTTGTCATCTTCTACCTTCCTTTCCTCAAACTTTGGACTGCTTACAGTAGTGCTCTCTAGAGGCAGAATTATTTTTTAACATCCAGTTTTAGTAGTAAGCTATATTTTTATTGCTGTGAGCTAACAGAGAAGCACAATTCCCCTAGAGGCTGTTCCAAACAACTTTGCAAGAAAAAAGACAGAAATATTTCAGGAAACAGATTATCCCTGACAAATATATACAGCTGTCTAATAGAGCAACCTCAGACCCATCCATGTCACAGGATTTTTTTGGTCTCTCTAATCTTCTTACTTTTACAGAATCCAGTTTTGTATTCCATTAGTATGCATGTGTATGTTCTAATAGTCTATAAAAATGCTGCATGACCTACTTTAGTGAGAACCTGGTTTTACATCCCATTAGTGGGCATGTATTTTTACAGTGGCAGACTTTTGAAAACACTGTGTGACCCATTTATTCTGCTTCATCGGTAACTCCTGATGTAGTGTGTATATACATCTCCTTTGCCATTGTTTAGGAAAATATGAGAAAACCTTCCAGTGCTGAACATGAGTTCTGTGCTGTTTGAACTGCTTTGACACTAATATGATGCTTGAAAGCATTTGCAATGTAAGAAAATGGGATGTAGATGAAGCAACCTGTACTTAGAGAAGGATTAATATTGCAATGTATCCTGACCTATTTTTAAAGGAATCCTCATTTTACTGATTTATGATCCCCTGTTGAACTCACTCATGCTTTACTTGATTTGGTTTTCTCTGAGATTTACTGAAGATGTTGAACAAAAAGGAATTCCTATAAATGAAGAAAGCATCCATTTTTTTTAATCCTAAGTGTAATTCCTAAATATTGTGAAGGACCACATTTGTTTTCTTTGTAACCTGCCATCTGCCTGTCATATGACATACTTTATTTTCCATGACACCCTTAATTTTTACAGACTTCTATCAAAATTCTTCCTTAATCTTGACTGAGAAGCCTTTGGGTCTAATGCAAATCTATTTAATATCTTTGCTCATTTTTGTCAGCGTGCTCTGTACTTTCTATTATTCTATTCTATTCTGAAGGCAGGGAGGCACAAAGTTGCTGGTGTTTATAATGCTTTGCCATGAAGTGCATAATGGTGTTTCGGTCTTTCTTAACACTGCCTGAGATTCAATTTACTCTTTTTTGACTGCCATTGCAGAGTAATCTGATGGCTTCATGAAATTAACTGTTACAGCCCCAAACCTGAAATCTATCTCAGTGTTTATCACACATATAAATGACCACTTTCCTATTTGTATGATGAAATGTTATGACTGTAGCCTGATCTGCCATGGTGATACAGTAATTTGGCAATTATAAGCCGCACCTGATTATAAGCTGCCCATCCTGGTAGCCGGGAAGACCACGGAAATGGTCCATATATAAGCTGCACCAGTTGATAAGCCGCACTTTTTTTTTTTTTTAAAAGCGAGGACTCATGTGTGACAAAATAACGAGTTAGTAATAGAATCGCATGAGCGCGGGGTTTGGTGTCAGGTGCTCAAGCTGCAAACAGTTTTCATAGACCAGCGAAGCCTTTAAATGCAGCCCCAGGTGCCCTCCCTGTGCCGTTGGCCCTGGAACTCTCGACCCCAGTGCTGGCTGCCTCGGGCCCCACCTGCTCAGTGGCGGCGGCGGCTCTCTCGCCCGTGTGAAGGCCGCAGTGGCAGCTCGCTCCCCAGTGCGAAGGCGGCGGCAGTGGCAGTGCGCTCACCGCATCGAAGGTGGTGGTGGCAGTGTGCTCGCCGCATCGAAGGCGGCGGCACCTTGCTAGCAGTGGCGAAGATGGCTTGCTCGCCCACGTGAGCGCGGCAAAGGCGGCTCGCTCGCCCGCGCGAACATGGCAAAGGCGGCTTGCTCTCTCGCTCTTGCGAAGGCGGCGAAGCTGGGCTGGCCTTGCCAATCCAGCGGTGGCCCGCTGCCCGCTCGCCAGTGGCTCCGGCTCACTGCCCACCCGACAGTGGCTCCGCAGCAGCTCCATCCCTGGCCGGCTCACACTCCGGGTTGACATTTCGCTGGGATTTGTCCATAAATAAGCCACACCTGATGATCAGCCACACTACTGGGGTAGGCTGGATTCTTCAATGAAAAAGGTGCAGCTTATAATCGTGAAATTACTTTGTTGGGTCTTTTCTTTTGCTCCGTGCATTTTCAAGGATTCAGTCTTTTGGTACAGTACCATCCTTGGAGTGTCCCCAGGGTACCATGGATTTCCATGATCTCTGCAGAGGTCCATCTGCTTTCAGTCATGCCCTGCAGTGTTTTACATCCTGAATCAGAAGCATATGGTAGTGGTTTTATAATATCCCTGCCTGTGTGCCCATACTGATGAGGAGATTATGCACTAGATGAGGTAGGGGACTTGACTACTTAAGGTTAACCCTTGGATTTTTCATCTGTCCGTGGAATATGGGTATCCTAGCAGGATCTGAGCTCCTTACATCCACAGAGTATTTGGCCCTGAACTGATTTACTCATTGTCCTTTCCTTCATGCACCCAACTGGTATACAGCTGCAGTGTTACTCAGATGAATCCTAAAATTCAAAGAGAAATAGAGGGATTCTAGTGCCAAGAATAAATGTGTATAGCACAGGAGAGGAGGACAGAATGATCTAGTTCAAAGGATTTACAAAAAATATGTGAACACTAGTAAGAGAGGGGACTGTAGTCTTCTGGGAGTATTAAAGTGTCTTTGGTGAAGTTAATCCACGGAACTAATTGTATTTAATTTGAGGGTTTCACATTGTAGTTCTCAGGCTGAAGTAATTGCATGGAGGAATTGCACAAAAACCCATGAACAAGTTGCTTTTTTTACCTCATCCACATGTAAATACTTTCTTTCCTATTATAGTAAAAGGGCTTATTTACTTTAAACATTACCTAGGTTCATTAATTGCAGTATTGGAATTTTTAGTGTAACGGGAAAAGTTGTTCTATCAACAGAGTGGTATTAAAAGATTAATATTGTGGCTAGCATAGTTAATACATTTGATCTGCAGTTAATCACCTCACACTAGGAGGGAATGCTAACATAATAAATAGTTTTTCTTCCAACAATATGTGGCTGAAAAAGCTAATGTTTAAAAGACACTTTACCTTGACTTTTCAATTTGGGAACTCAAAGTGTATAGAACTCAATAATTGGTTTAATTTGGAAGTTTTACATTAAAGTCTTGATGAAGTTCATTTACTGTGCATCAATAAATAGGGATGGGAAAATGCTTAAGAACTGCTGCTTTCTGAACTCCTTTTTCAGTCTGGCAAAACATAGTCCAGCTTCCCTCGTTACCTATAAATCATTCAAAGTACTGAAAATTATATTCCATAAATAAATAGATGTGTGACCTGGAAAGATGCAAGATCAGTTTTCAGTTTGACAAGACACATGAGGTAAGGTAATTGATCCATTTGACATGTAGCAACATGAGAAGTACATTTGGTTCCCTTAAACATTTAGGTATATGTGATATTGTTATTTTAGCTTCCAAGTGTTTGCAAATGCTTCTGCCCTGAGTTCAGTCTTGGGAGACAGGTGCTGTTTTATTCAAGGGGAATAAATTGAAGATGGGAGTAAGCTCTTTACTTGTCACATAGAAACATGACTGCTCAGAGACTGGTATTTGATTATTTCACAATAATACAAAGAAATGTATAAGGTAAAATGTCAATAGGGATGGTTTTACTTTTAGCCTTTATTACCTGTATTTAAGTTCCATCACTTTAGCTGGAGAACAGAGTACCTCTAATATTAAATGGTCTATTGCTTTCATTTGCTAATTGCTAATACAATTTAATATTATGCTTATTGCATTTGTCTTTTATTTTCAGAACTGGTTCTCTCTCTGATATGAAGTTTTACTAAATGGCATATAATTTTCTATGATATTAGCTGCTGACTAATTATAATTCATGATGTCTAGGACTAAACAGGCAAATTCTATTGCAGAAAATATGATAACAGAATGTTTTAAAGTTATGGGAGCTTTATAAAGCATATAGACATCAACACTACTTATTGGCAAAATGATCTTTTTAGGTTTGAGTTATGTGTGTATTTTTCAGCAGAGTAGTTGATCAAGGTTTCAGTATTTCACTCAATACTTAAGAATTTTTATTAGCTACTTTTAATGATCCAAATTTTACATTACATAAGTCTGTTTATTATTACCAAAAATGTTACTGCTTTCATACTATAAATCGAGCATAGCATCCTATTTTGGATGGTGTTGGAATGGCATCCTATTTTATTTTAAAATAAGTGTTGATTTTAAAAGATTTCTAAGACAAATATTTTTATAAATTAAAAGCTTAATTCTTGGCATTTCTCTTGGTGATCAAAGCAGTGAGTATCTGTCTGTCTCCTGGGATTATATCTTTTGAATAAGAAATAATAAAAATTAATTTGCATTACATTGACATAATTTGCAGTTGTAGGAAAAACCTGTTACACTAGTTGATCAATAGAGATTATTGTAGGGAGAGTGTGTGGCCGAGGAGACAAATCTGGAACAAATGATGATGAAAGGAGGCTTATAAATGAGTCAACTTTATTTGAGGCCAGAGTAAAAGGACAAAACAAAGGCATACTTATCCAGCTGTTCATATTGCTTTCTATGTTATAGGTGTTCAATATATAATGAGAAATAAGAAGTCTTTCCATGTTCTGCACATCCCCCTCACAGTGGTACTTTTTTCAGTCTGCTATATTGATCTTTCAAAAAGGTGGATCTATTGTACTAACAGGGGTAGGGATACTTATCAATCTCATTTAGCAAACCCCCTTGATATTATAGCAGTTATCAGAGTGGTAGCGTCACTGCAGTTATTTGTTGAAAGTTTATTTTATTTCCAATCTTGACTGAAGGTGATTCTGTATAACTCTGCAGCATAATTAAAATTGTGTGATATCAGATTGCAATTTCAACTCACAAAAAGCAGGACAATTTTGGAGAACTTTAGGTACCTGAACACATGAACCACAAATTAACTGCCATTACTCAACTGCACAAAAATGTGCAGAGTGCATTTTGATATATTTATATTTCATTCCCTAAAACAAAGCAAATGAGATTTAAAAAAAGTGTTTGAAATAACTGAAATAAATATTCCGCTTTTTTTATTATGGCAGTTCTTGAGCACACCTGGATAGCCAAGAAATTTTCAGAAGAGGAAAGGAAATCTGAAATTTTATTAATTAT